>JAVJIF010009023.1:0-115689 GCA_038442645.1 Agave tequilana | reverse complement strand
GGAGAGATCATCGACAGAGAGAGAAAAGCTCGACTCTTCAAGCCAGCTTGCTGCGTACAAGTTGCTCTTCGCTACCTTCTCTTTTAGAGTTTTGGTGGACGGGGCTGAGTTACATCCTTCTACCTACCAAGGAGAAGATCCCTCGACGGTACTGACGGTCATCTGGTCAACGGAGAACAAGATTCACTCTCCACCGCCACACGAAGAACCCAGCATTAAACAAGGGGAATTCAAGATTCATATTCTCCCTCCCTTGTAACCGGAAGATTAGCCTGTTGTAACCTTTTCATCTGATTCAAGGAAAGTTGCTCCAGTCCGCTTTTCGACAGTTTCCCCGCGTCCAACAAGAGATGGCGACTCCGCTGGGGAATACGTTTGTCACTGACGAACAAGCCGTGGCGCAGGATGACTCCTCCGTAAGGGAAGATGGTCGAATCGCTCATTGTCGAGTTCGACCAGGCGAAGTACGAAGAGTTTCTCTCTCCGGCTCCAAGAGCCCAAAGACCCGCGTCTGCCGCCGGGTCTCGGCGGGGAATGGCCTCGAAGCCCGACCTGAAGCTCTCTTGGGCGCCGCTGCTGTTGCCCACTGTGCCCAGCAAAGTTCACGCGTCAACGCCTCTCAGAAGGCCCGCGCGATCCCAAGCACAGTTGCTGTTGCGACCAACTCCGGCGCACAGAAACCCGTGTCAACGTCTCTCAGGAGACCCGCGTGGTTAAACTCCCTGATGTTCAACATCAGGATGTTGTTGGTTTCTCTCCACCTCCTCGACGCAACCGGAATGCTGAGCGTCGACAGAGGAGACGTGCGCGTCAACTGCAAGTTGGAACCGTTGGTTGTCCAACTGAAGCTGGACGCGACGTACAGTCTCGCGCCTTGCCCGCGTCACGTCCAGTACGTGAAATCCGCGTTTGGCGGCCCAAGCGCGCAACTCCTCAAGTTGAGTCCTCTGAAGACCAGCTTACCAAACGCCAAAGCGAAGCTTTTGCGTCTCGTCAAACGCAGGAAGCACGCGCCCAGAGACGGCGCCCTGCAGCCCACTCTCTCTCACGCGGCTCAGCCCGGACGCACCAGGCAGCAACGCGATACTCGCGTCTCATCTCAACAGAGACGCAGACGCGCGTTCCACAGTCACGACGCGGAAACCGCGTCCCTGAAGTCTGCGTCCATTCTGCACAGCACATGGATGCCTCCCGTCTTCGACGTTGTGAGGCTAGTCTCTTTGATCCCTCTTCCATGGATTTGAGGGATTATCTGACAAAGAAAAGAAGTGCCCACCAGGTCACTTCATCTTGCTGCTGCCAACGGCTTATCTCCATGCTTGCGGAGTGCCGTTGCGGGTCGAGTGTGCACCAGCAGTCCTTAGCTGGACAACTGACCTCGATTCCCCCGTCAGCCAAAAGAAGGCGCTCCCATAGAAGGAGAGTCTTCTCTGACATTGAATACCCGGAGCTTACTGCGAACATGACAAGCAGGAGCAAGGGGAAACAACTTGCAGTCAGCTCAGACGAGTCCGAGTCTGACTCTGAACCGGAAGGGTGTATCGACACACTCGCACCCGGACGGGGGCCATTCCCCCAATTGACTATAATGCCTTAGCCCACGGCATTAGAGCGAATGATTCCCACTCCGCCGTAGTGGAATCAGGGGCTTCGAACTCTTCCGTCGAGAAGGAGACCTCTGCCTACATGACAGGCACTCCTGAGGAGACGGCAAGACGTATAGAGCAGGTCCAGAAAGCACAAATGGACATGATTATTTCTCAGCAGGCGTCGATTGACTCCCTCAAGCAGGCGATTGCACAACTGCTGGAAGACAGGAGGAAATCTCCTCCTAGGAGGTCAAAGGGCAAAGGGAGAAAGGGAGAAAGCTCATCTTCCGAACCTTCTGAGGAGGCGCGACGATCTACTTCAAATTCGTCCAAATCTTCGTCGCACGACCCAGAAAAGGCTCATACTAAAAGAATGAGTCAACTGGAGCAACGCCTCAATGCCCTTGCCAGTCGCAAAGACCTCCAAGAAGTTGGAGTGTCCGGCCCTATCCCTGAGTGGGATCTAGTCCCGTACCCTCCTAAGTTCAAGGCTCCAACCCTCCAAGCCTTCGATGGGAAGGGGTCCCCTAATCAGCACATCTACTACTTCAAATCCCAAACCGGGATGTAGTAGATAATGACGCCATCCTGGCGCGACTATTCATCGGCACCCTGAAAGGGTTGGCCTTTGAGTGGTTCATGAAACTCCCGGAAGGTTCTATTAAGAACTGGGGCGACTTGGAGAAGCTGTTCTTAACACGCTTCTTCGAAGATGACTCCGAGGTCACAATGCCCACCCTGTTGGCTACGAGACAGCGAAAGGGAGAGTCCGTCAAATCTTTCGTGGAAAGATTTCGGAACGTGGCACTCCGGTGTCCAAGCGGTATGACCCAGGCCACCCGGTGGAAACATGCCGCCACAACCTCCAAACCTCACTCCTTGCTCAAATAGGGGTTGCTGAAAGCCGCACCTGGAAACAATTAGTCCAGCAAGGTGAACAGGCTGAGAAGATTGTCGCCCGCGTCCGAGCGGAGGAAGGCAAGCCGCGGCCGGAAAGGTCGACAAGGCGTGCACCGGCACCAGACACATCCCTCCAAACAAAGCGGAAGGATAATTTGCAACAGAGACCAAATCTCCCGCCAAACCTCAAACAGGCAAGGCGAGTGGCTCTTCAAGCCACCCCGCGCCAACAAGCAGTATTCCTTCAAGGAGGAACATGTCGATTCGCTCTTCAAGCTACTCAACAAGAGCAATCGACTGAAGCTCCCTGAAATTAGGCGCCCGGAGGAAGTCGGCAAGACCGACAATCCCAACTACTGCATGTACCACAGGATGTTGGGACTCCTACCAAAAGCTGCTACGTCTTCAAAGACATCCTTCAGGCTTTGATTGACGCGGAGGTGCTAAAGCTCCGACCAGAGCAGAAGAAGGTCACGGCTAATGTGACGTCGGTTCTCCAGTTCGGGAGACAACCTCCAACGCCTGCGGGGGTAACTCCTATTCCAGGGGAGAATTAAGAATGGTCAACACAGACCCTCACCAGCAGCAGGAGAAGGGCTTGGTACCCGTCCCTACACCTCAAGGGGAAATTATGTGGGTCCACCCCGACCTAGTGGACAACCAGCAGTGGACTACTGTAACCAACAGGAAGTCCAAAGGCAAGGCAAAAGCTTCGTCCTGCCATGTGGTATGTGCTTCCTCTCGAGAAGCAGAGGATGATGTTCCCTCACTGACTGATTCAGAAGAGGAAACATAGTCTTGGCCGCAGAGCCCAACCAACCAATGACGGGGACTCGTTCAGGACAGCCCTACTTGAAGCAGTACGGCGAAGTGGCGGCAAACCCTCCACAACCGGCCGCAGAGCCGACTAGGCCCTCCACGAAGCCACCTGTGGAGAAGCAGAAGGAGACTCGATTCTCTCGAGCCCTTCAAAGAGGCATCGCGGAAGGGTCTTCAGCACCTTACCGCTTTGATGTCCTGGCTCAGCTGGCCAATATACCGGCACGCATTACCTTGTATGAACTTCTTAGACTATCAAAGTCGACCAGGGAAGCTCTGCAAGAAGCTCTGGCAAATGCTGAGGTCTTCATGACCCAGGTGCCGAAGGAAGAAGATGTAGAGGATTGCCTCCACACCTCCCAGAATACCCCCTGCATCACCTTCACGGCAGATGATATGCAGGTCAAAGGGAAGCATGATCGACCCCTGTACTTCACAGGTTATATCGGATCATCTGAGGTGAACCGCATTCAGGTAGATCCAGGGTCCGCATTGAGCATCATGCCTCGCCGAGTCATGCAACACCTCGGCATCCCTACTCACCGTCTGAGCCCTACACAGACGACCATCTACGGTTCAATGCCAATGGCACCCGTCCGATGGGAAAATCAAGCTCAAGTGCCAGATTGGGAGCCTCAAGTCGGAGGTGACGTGCTACGTCATCGATGCCGACACTTCCTACAATCTGCTGCTGGGACGACATGGATTCACCGCAACTCCATCGTTCCCTCCACTCTTCACCAAGTCATGAAATACATTGACGCGAGTGGAAGGTGCAAACGTTGGTTGCCGAAAGGTATCCGTTTAAGGGGGTCGAAAATTATTTCACGGACTCCCTCCTATATCAGGATCCGGTGGATGAAACCCCGCAACTGGAGGTGCCAGACTCTGGTAATGAGGCCGACACTGAGACCGAGCAAGAAGAGTGCTTGTGGAAGTTGGAACCACTTGTAAAGAGCACTAATAAGCTCGATGTTGATAATGCCACCGACGATGCAGGCGGCTGGTATATTAATGAGAATTTAGACTTTGAGTACTTCTCTGCGTGTGCATCCGATTCAATACCATCGGATACTAGTACCGACGTAGACGATGACATCTGGTCGGCAATGGATGCTTTGACATCATTGCATGTACCAGTAAAATCATCTTTCGGGACATACCAGGATAATGGTGATGCGCAGGAATCTATATTCATGGTTCCGACAAGACGAAAAGGCCAAAAACCAATCCTGTTTGGGCGAATGACGACTGAACCAACGCCCCGCGAAGAATCAGAAAGTGAGGAGGAATCCCTCAGCTCAGTCATTATGAACCAAAAACGCTCAAAATGATGAAATGCATGGGGTATGACCTAACCAACAGACCCGGGTTGAACTTCGGCAAAGGAAGAAGAACGCTACTTCGATCCTTTGTGCCGAAAGGGAAGGCCCCCGATTATTATCATCGGACGCGCAGGGGGTTGGCTATGTATCAACTCCGGTCCCATCAGCCTCCGATTCTCAAGAATCGTCGAGCAACGATTACTCTTCAGACACATCATCTTGGGAGTCAGATGTCAGTGTCGGCAACATCTTCAGGAACTTTCAGTGAACATGGTTTCGACAAGCCACCTGGAAGATGGAAATGAAGAAATGATCCAATCTGATACAGATCCTTGGATCAAACATTTAAATGCTCTTTGGGATACCGCTTTGAACAGCGTGAGCCACCCACAGAAGACAAGGTTGTTCAGATCAACCTAGGAGATGAGGCTAACCCTAAGCCCATCTTCATAAGTGACGGCCTGTCACCTTCAGAGAAGAAGGATCTAATATCTCTTGTACAAGAGTATATAGACGTCTTCGCCTGGAATTATGAGGACATGCCAGGACTTGATCCTCAAGTGGCCATGCACCGCCTCAACATCAATCCGGACGTAAAACCTGTCAAACAACAGCAGCGACGGTTTCGCCAGAATAATGGAGGCAATTCAATCAGAAGTCAGAAAGCTCATTGATTCTGGCTTCATCAGAGAAGAACAGCATCCCGACTGGGTGGCCAACATCGTCCCCGTTTCCAAGAAGAACGGGAAGATCAGGATCTGCATCGACTTCCGTGATCTAAACGAGGCCTGCCCCAAGGACGAATTCCCATTGCCAATCACAGATGTCATGATTGACAATACTTGTGGATTCGAACGAATGTCCTTCATGGACGGATTCTCAGGATACAACCAATCAAAATGTATCCTGATGATGAAAAGCACACCTCCTTCAGGACCCCCTAGGAGTGTATTGCTACACCGTCATGCCCTTCGGACTAAAGAATGCGGGGCAACATATCAAGGGCCATGAATGCCATTTTCCATCAGCAAATACGCAAAACGGTGGAATGTTATGTTGATGACATCGCGGTAAAAAGCCGCGCTAAAGGCGATCACGTAGCAGACCTGAAGGTGGTCTTCGACATCATGCGGGCTCATCAATTGAAGATGAATCCCACCAAGTCCTTCCTGGGGGTAGCCAGTGGCAAATTCCTAGGATTTGTTGTGACTTCCACAGGAATCCATTTGGACCCGGAAAAGATCCGCGCTATCCAGGAGATGCAACCCCCGAAAAGCCTCAAGGAGCTCAGGGGATTACAAGGACGATTGGCGTACATCCGCAGGTTCATCTCAAACCTTTCCGGAAGATGCCAACCCTTCGCTAAGCTGATGAAGAAGGGTGTCTCATTCATTTGGGATGACGCTTGCCAACAAGCGTTCGAGGAAATCAAGCAATACCTCACCCAACCACCAGTCCTTGCAGCTCCAGTATCCGGAAAGCCGTTTCTGGTGTACGTCCGAGCGATGGATCATTCTTTGGGAGCTCTACTAGCTCAGAATGACGATCAGGGACATGAGCAACCAATCTACTATCTAAGTAGAACAATGATCGGAGCCGAACATCGGTATAACCCGATCGAGAAGGAATGTTTGGCACTGGTGTTCGCTATCCAGAAAATGCGACACTATCTGGTAGGCCAAACTATAAATGTCATATCAAAAGTCAACCCTCTGAGGTTACTTATGACTAAACCTTCATCGCTAAATGGCCGACTGGCAAAATGGGCCATATGCTATCACAATATGAGATGCATTTTCTGCCACGAAAGGCTATTAAGGGACAAGCGGTGGCGGACTTCTTAGCTGAACACCCAGATCCGAGGGCAGTCAAACTCTACGAGGATCTCCCAGATGAAGTTGCCGAAGTCTACCTGACTCAGACATCGTTCGAAAGTCAAGTATGGCAACTTTTCTTCGACGGTGCATCAAGGACAAGCCCGAAGGGACACATAGTAGCGGGGGTGGGAGTGTACTCGTCTCTCCCAAAATTATGTGATTCCCCGAGCTGTCTCACTAACCGAGCCTTGTTCCAATAATGTGGCAGAATACAACGCTCTTTTGATTGGGATGCAATTCGCCGATGAGATTGGCGTTAAAAATCTCGAGGCATACGGTGACTCTAAACTCATCGTCAGCCAAGTTCGCGGGGAGTACGAAGTCAGACATGAAGACTTGGTACCCTATTACAATGCAACTATCCGCATGGCCGAGGGATTTACAAGCTTCTACATCGACCATGTACCACGCAGGCAAAATGCGCACGCCGATGCACTCGCATCCCTGGCTGGCTCCTTAGCTCTTCCAGCTGGAGCAATGGAGAAGATATTCGTCTACAGCCACGACCTGTATTGCCCGAGAAATGCTCTTGAGGATTATCAGGAGTCAACGGGAGGTCGTCACCGCGAAGAAGCACTTGAAGCGTCAACCGGTCCAGAGCCTAGAGACTGGCGGTTCCCCTACATTGATTTCGTCTTGTATGGCATCCTGCCTGAGGACGCCAAAGAAGCGGCTGCCATTCGAAGGAAAGCCCCCAAATTCTATTATAATGCGATTACGCGAACATTGTATCGTCGATCGCATGACGGGATCTTACTCCGGTGCCTCTCACCAAACGAAGCCCAAGAAGTATTGAAAGAGGCCCACGACGGTATGTGTGGAGCCCATCAACCTGGCCCAAAACTGGCACATCGACTCCAAAGATTGGGTTACTATTGGCCTAAGATGATTGCCGATGCCGTCACTTATGCCAAGAAATGTCACGCCTGCCAAGTGCATGGCGACTTTATCCATCAAGCGCCAGGCTATCTCCACTCTACGGCCTCTACCTGGCCATTCGAAATGTGGGGCATGGACGTGGTTGGTCCTATCAGTCCGCCATCATCAAAAGGACATCGGTTCATTCTGGCGATAACCGATTACTTCTCCAAATGGGCTGAAGCCATCCCTTTGAAGGAGGTCAGTCGTCGAACGTGATCAAGTTCGTGAAACATCACGTTATTTACCGTTTCGGTGTACCTCGGCGAATTGTCCATGACAATGGACCCCAGTTCATCAGCCAGGCTTTCCAGAGATTCTGCGCTAAGTTCAGAATCCAGAGTGTGTCCTCAACGGCATACTATCCTGCCGCCAATGGCCTCGCAGAAGCTTTTAACAAGACTATTGGCAAGCTTCTCAAAAAGTTCGTCTCGAAAAGTCAACGAGACTGGGACGACAAGTTGGGTGAATGCTTATGGGCTTACCGCACAACTGTGCGAACCCCGACTAAGGCCACGCCGTTTTCCTTGATATACGGATGTGAAGCCGTGCTTCCCCTAGAGATCCAAATTCCATCTCTACGCGTCGCCTTGACAGCGGAGATGACGACAGAGGAGAAGCATCGACAGCGACTCCAAGAACTGGAGGCCTTAGACGACAAGCGTCTGCAAGCCCAACAGCAAATCGAGCTCTACCAGGCTCGAATCACCAGAGCCTTCAACAAGAAAGTTAAAGTGCGAACTTTCAAGAAAGGCGACCTAGTCTTAGCCGTCAGAAGACCCATGGTAATGACGCACAAGACAAAAGGAAAATTCCAACCCAAATGGGAAGGACCATTTGTAGTAGAGTCAGTCTACTCAAATGGATCATATCGCCTCATAACCTCGAATGGCGATACACTCATGATGCCTATTAACGGCAGGTTCTTGAAGAAGTACTATCCCTAGATGGTATCCTTCCGCCGATCAAGTTAAAGTACACCTCTGATCAAAACATCCGACGCCTCCGACGGCTAAGGATAGAGGAAATTGTTGGCTTCTAAGCCCAACATCAGTCTTCGACAACTCATCATGCTGAGGGGAATAGCATGGCTAGCCCAACTCAAACGGTAGTTGGTAAAGGCACCTCAAATCCGTTGATAGCTGAGGGTTTGCTAAAAATCCTAAGTGGACTTGGCTCCACTCTTTCCTCCAAAATCCCCTACCAATTCTCATCCACAGAATGGTAGGTCTACAAAAATACAACCATTACTAAGTTAACACTATACCTCTGGTAATGGAAACTTTTAATATTCCTTGTCGAGTACAAATTTTGCTTGTCAACTCTACACGAGTACCAAATTTTCAAATTTGCCAAGTTAACACTACACCTCTGGCACTTCAAATTTTCACTTGTCAATTCTCACCAATAGAATGACAGGTCCTCAAAATTGCTCTTATCATGAGTCAATCTTTGTCAAGTTACATCACACCTCTGACAAATTGCTGTTAAAGTTCAACACCACACCTCTAAACAGTAATCAAGTTTCTGCCAGGTTTAATATTACACCTCTGACAGTCACTCTTCTTCAGACTTCCATATCGAAGCTGAAATGGATGATGCTAAGTTAACACCACACTCTAGCATCCAAGTCATTGCTAAGTTCAACAATACACCTATAGCCATGACTTTCCCTCGGACTTCCTTATCCAAGCTGAGATGACCAATGCTAAGTTCAACATTACACCTCTAGCATTCCCTCATTGTCAAGTTAAACATTACACCTATGACAGTGACACTTTTGAGTTAAGTTAATATCACACCTCTGACTCACATCCTTGTCAAGTTAACATTACACTTCTGACAAGACCACTTTCAACCGTTAAGTTAATATCACACCTCTGACGGTAACAAACTTTCCTAGATTCCCCACGAGTCTAGTCCCACTTGTTATTCTCTTCAGCAGAATAATGAGTCTACCTAAAAACATTGTTAGGTTAATACTACACCATCAACAGTGTTTCCCTCAAATCCCCAGTTGAGCTCAATCAAGTTAATCCCAAACACTTGATAAAAGTTCACCCTCCCTGGGGGTACCAATTTACTTGTCGCTTTCTCTTATAAAGTGGCAGGTCCACCAAAAATTATTTCATCTCTGTCAAGTTAATATTACACCTCTGACAGTACTGTGAAAGTTCCTGAAATAGGATCTCTTCCTCCACAAAGTTTGACTTATTAAAGTTACCATCATAATTTTAACAAAGTCAGAGATTCTTTGCTTCTATAGGTCTAAGACAAAAAGTTCAAGACAAGGAAAGAGGCGAAAAGAAAAGTGTCGCTTTTATTTATTTCCAAATATATGAAAGTGATACAAAAACGCTCTCTTATACAATAAGATTGAGTGTTACAATTAAGGAGTACAAAGAAGTCCCTCTCTCTCTCTTAGAGGTTGCACTCGCTCCTCATAAGCCGCGTCTGATTCCAAGTGCGCGATGTTTTGTGGCTACAATAGAAGCTGGTTACACCACGATGCATGATGTAAACATCGAAAGCGCCCTAGCTGACTAAGCTAAGAGCAATGGTGTTCTTGAGGTCCGGTGGCAGCAGAAAGTCCTGCAACCCTTCGTTCATGAACATCTCTTCCCCCAGCAGACCATCCAGCAGACATGACGAGTCCTTGATGTGACTTCTGGAGTGGGAGAGGAAGAGGATCTTGTCCGCCACCGCAACCGCCGGAACCCTCATCGCCGTTATGCATAGCCTGACCATCTCTTGCCAGCAGGCATGAATGGCGAAGCAGATCTGAAGAGACCTTGGCGAGGGTTGGGTCCTCGTCAGAGATGTAATATACTCTCTTATAGGTGACGAGGACCATAATATACTCTCTTATAGGTGAACATCGAACAAGTTCGCCGGCCAAAGCATCCTTCCAGGGGCCAACAAACCAGCAAGTCTACCTGCAAGGAATGAAACAAAAGGAATCAGAACAATCTGCAACTTAGCATGCTTCAACAGAGAAAAACTAAGTCACAAATGCAGACTGCAGACACGGGAATGATCCACGCAGTCAGCCAAGCAGACGCGGGAATGACCCGCGCGGTGAGCCAAACTGCTGCGTCAGCAGAGACAAACGCGAATCAAAACGCGGTCTCATTCCACGCCCAAGTCGAAAGCACAGACGCCTAAAAGGCACAGACGCCGAATGTTGCCATCTCCTTGTTAAGTGAACAAGAGTTGCAAGACTCGGGTCTGAAACCTTTTTGGGAATTCGTCCAAGGCAGTGGCTATAAAACGCGCCAAGGCATAGCCATAAAACGCGCCAAGACAGTGGCTTTGAAACGCGAGCTTTGTGAACAAAGCCAGCGCCAAGTGCCAAAGACCCTGCACTCGCGTCCAGAGAAGTTTAAATCTGTGGCGCAAATTCCAGAAGGAATGCACCAACACAGACTTCGTGAGGGGGTCCAGATAATGGTGATGCCAAGGTGCAGGCCGTGGTAGATTAAAATATCATGGCTAAATTGGGACGGCGTACCAACAGAGGCCTCTACCAAGAGTCGGGCTCTCTGCATCCAACGTGGACGTGCAAGATGATCAGAGAGACACTCTGTCCCGAAGAGACCAAACAGGAGCATACAAGCCCTAGGTCATCTTCATCCACAGAGCCATCCTCATCCATGGAGACAATACTCTGAAGAAGATGAAGGTTCTCAGAGCGCTCGCTCTCAAAAGAAAAACAGTCCAAAGATTGGATTAAAGGAAAAGGGTTAGCCCTATTTATAGGCAGACCCTAATAACTGATATTAATGGTGCATCAAACAGAACCGTCGCGCACGACTGTCAAAGCCAATAGAGGACTGACGCATGGAGCTCGCTTTGGAACCGTCGCAGACACCGGTTTCCAACCGCCAGCGCCAGTTTTGCATTAAAGAGCGTTAAAACGCCCAAGTCAAATAAAAAATTGACGCGTGGACAACCGCCTTGGAAAACAACGGATGACCCGGTTTCCCAAACGTCGGTGAAGACTTGACGTCCAATCGTCAGTGAAGACTTGACGGTCAAAGATCCACAAAATCTTTAAGTCAGGCTGCATCAAACGCAGACAGCAAAGTCGCGTCCGGCTGTATTAAACGCAGATGGGAAAGCCGCGTCTAAGAATCCGCGTCACCGTTCTCAAATTAAAAGGCATTCACCCGCGCTTTAAAGAGGCATCCACGTGACTCAAAATCGCGTCCTTTCAGCAAACAATGCTGCGTCCCTCGCGTCTGCCCTATTTGCGTCTTACTCAGCGAGACCAATCCGAGTTCACTCTGTGATTGACGCTGCGTCTCATCAAAAGGACTTAGTGAAATCTAAGTTCCTATGGAATGATGACCGCGTCTCACCCTGTGATTGACCCGCGTCTCAGCAAAAGGACTTAGTTCTATCTAAGCTCCTACGGAATGATGACCGCGTTTCACTCTGTGGATCAGTGCGCGTCTCATCAGGAAGCCGCGTCTCATTGAAGGACTTAGTCTCGCCTAAGTTCAATCTTCACAACCAGTGATCAAGAAGTTGGATTCATCCACAGCTAAACAAAGAAGATGGAACAAAAAAATGTCCTTTTTTATATCAAAAGTGGATACAAACACTCTGATAAACAGAGTGCCCTTTTCTTTACAAAAAAAAAAAAAAAAAAGAAGGCTAAATGTCCTGGCTCGCCAAGGAACGGATTCGCTCCCTGAGATGATGCATCTTGATCTGACGCGCCTTCTCAGCCTCCATCATGGCTTGGACCCGCAGCTCCTCTTCAGATAGGAAGGGTTTTGCAGCCAGCTGCGCTCGCAGAGACTCCACCCTGGAAGAATGTAGAGACAGACTCTCTTCAGCTCGCGCCTTAGCAGTCTGTTGCTCCGCAAGCTCCTCTTTGATGGCAACAAGCTTCTTCTCATTGATCGCAAGCACAGCTTCTGCCTTGGCAATGGTGTCCCGAGCCTTGGCAATGGTGTCCCGAGCACTGATGATGACGTGCTCCGTGCTCTGCATGACAATCTCGGATTCCCTTGAATCGTCAGTTAGTTTCTGACATTCAGTCTGGGAACATTCGAGGCTGCGGATCTCTGCATCTATTTGTGCCTCTGCCTCCTGTCGCTCTCCTTCTTGAGCAGCTAAGAGCCGGGCTAGAGTGGCCTGGGCCTCACCAGAAGAGCTGGCATTTTCCAAAGACTTCAGCTCGTGCAGGTCGTCTCCCAGTTGCTCCACCACCCGCAGACACGCCTGGGCAAGTGAGGGGCCTCCGGTTAACTCGACGTTCTCGGCCAGATTTCTGAGAAGCGTCCGGGCAAAATTGAAGGAGCTGCTTCCACGTAAGATGAGATCAATACATGATCCCATCGAAGCAAAGAATTGTTGCACCATCTGGCGTGCCAGTTCCCCCATATTGTCACCACCTGGGAAGCTTCCCGACCCCTTTTCTGTCACGGTGCAAGCCGGCTCTTTTTGCGCAAGAGTCGTGCTGACCGTCGATACATCAAGAGCGAGACCGACCACTGGCGCTTCCGGGGGTGTTATCTTTACAGGAACCTCCACAGCTAATGATAGCGCAACCTCTTCAGAAGCTTCAGCCGAGACCTGAGATGCGTGGCCTTCTGGAAAGGTACTGACTGTCGGACTCTCCATTTGAGCCCCCTCAGTTCTCTCTGCAAGTTATTGTGACATTAGCCACAAAGGAGAAAAGCGAAACATTTAATATATCAGAACTTCCTTACCATCTGGGAGGTCCAGAGACGCCGAATCCTTGGGCAAGTCCTGCGGAGTGGAAGTCTCCCTAGCTCCAATGGCTACCCCTTCATCCTGCAGAGTGGGTTCTTCCCCGGCCTTAGGGGTTGCCTCCTCTTTCGGCAAAGGAGAAGCCTCCCCGGCATCAGTAGTTCCCCCGCTGGAGTTATCTCGGCAACTAAAGCCGTAACCCCTTCTGGCTGGGTCAACTCTTGTACCATCTCCTCGATCTGCGAGGAGGATGCGGCTTCGACGTTCTCAGCCAATCCTGCAACATAAAAGGGAGAATGTTAAGGTCTCTTCTTCAAAATTAAAAGGAAAGCAGGTCAAAAGGTGAAAGAGTACCTCCCACGGGAATAATCGTCAGCTGTGATACCGTTGACGGCTCACCCCCATATAGTTCTTCCTCTGAAATATGGGAGAACTTACTCGGATCAGGAAAAGTGGGTTCATCACCGTAATCAACATCGTCTTCAAACTCGCTTTCCCCTGAGAGTGAGGAAGACGATAGCGCCTCGCGCGAAACCCCTGCAGGTGGAGCCTTGTCTCCAACTACCCCAGTGGTAGGGCTGGGGTCAGCCATCCGAGGACTGGAAATGAAGACAGAAGGAGACCCGGGCTGTTGAGCTGAGGAAGACTCGGGCTGAGCTGAGATCCCAGGGATCTTGACATTGCCTCCGCTCATTATATCAACCTCTAGCTGCTCATCCTCGTCAGTGGCGGCGGATCGATCAACGAGCTCCCCTTCCTCCGCAGACCCGTGGCCTCTGCTAAGTGACCTGGGAGCACGGACTAGAGGAGTTTCTTCTTCAGCTATCTCTTCCTCCCTCAGTGCCTCAACGACAGCAGGGAGCTCTTTAGATCGAGAGACTTCGGTTGTCAAGTCTCTTCGAACCTCTTCGGAGTGGGTTCAGCAGTGGGAGTAGAGCCTTGACGACGCTTGCTCACCGCCTGTCGAGACTTAGTTGCTTGCGGCTCTGCCCTAGACGCTTGTGGCTCCGCCCTTGGTGGTCGTGGCTCCATGGCTCGTGGCTCCCTTCTCATTCTTCGCCCGACCTCCTTTTGGGCCTTCAGGTACTGTTCTACGAGTTTCGTCGGCTTACTAGAATCCATCCTTGCCTCAGACTTGCATTGATGCTCTCGATGCATGAAGACGCCGGAAAAAGTCTGGTGTTTGGATGGCCTGGGAGTACCAAGTGCAGAAGCTGAAGCTCGTACGGCACTTGGGCCCTTCTAGAGGTAGACGGAAAGTTACTCCCGTCCCTCCAGCCACACTATAGTACCAGGCCCGAGCACCCTCGAACAGGTTCCCTTCGAAGGCGAGTCGAGCATTGGGGTTCCCGACATAGAGCTGATCATAGCCGAACTGTCGAGCGAAGCGATTCGGCATGTACGGCTCAATGGTGCATGACGTCCCTTGCCGGAAAAGCACATATCCGGGCCGGATATTGAGCAACCACCAGAAGGCTCCCGCGGATAACCTCGTGAAGTCATCTGGGCCAACAGAATCAACAAGTAGATCCCCCGGAGATGCACCAGGGATCTGGGGAGGCAGTGATTGAGCTGGTAGTTCGCAGGGTCGGAAAGGCACTTCCGGACGTAATATATATAAGGATCACGCCATTTCGAACCCTCCAATCGCTGTACAAAAGGGACAGAACTCTCCCTCCAACGCACCGCCGTCATCAAGGAAGGGCAATGCATCACGTACCAAGCCATGAGGTACGTGTAAGGCAGCTCGACACGAGGGTTGGGACGCTTCACCGTCAGACTCCCCTCTGAGTCAACATACGGCTTTCCCTCGAGTCTGCAGTTTTTGGTGGCTCGCAGAAACTCTTAGTGAGCGCCCGCAGCCCGCTCTGAATACCAGCCGCCACGGCCGGGAGAAGGGCTATGGGGTTTCCATGAGCCAGGAGCACCGCCGGGTACACCACGTCAGCAACAATGACTTCATGTGGCAGCGTGGGCACCACACAGCGCTTCAGCCACAGCATCAGAAAGCCCGCCAACAGCGCCCGATCGGAGATAGGGGTCCGGGCTTGATGGTGAAAGCTCTCAAAAACCAAGTCAGGGTCGAAACCGTCCTCATTCGACTCCGTGGTGTAGAAACTGTCAGGAGCCTGGTCGATCCTGTCTTCAATCTCTCTGTCGGAGCTGGGAGCCAATCGGGTTATCAGATGGTCTTGGTGTTGACGTTGTTGAACAAGTAACTGGCCCAAGACAGTTGCTTGACTCCCTGCGACCGCCATTTGGTTATTTGGCCGCAAATGTAGAAGTGACATAGCACTTCCCAGTAGGTCTCATATATGAGGGGAAACTCCTCCTTCAAATAGTGAAGCTCCACCGTGGTCGGGACATATTCCTCATAGGGAATGTCCCCTGTCGACAGCCCCGAGACCTCATGCAGCTCGTGCAGAGCAAGGCCCATCTCCCCGACCGGAGTGAAGAACGTCCCCGTCAAAGAATTATAACGCTCTAGAATCCCGAAGAAGTTCTGAGAGCTTTGAGGGATCCCCCACTGCACGGCTCTGACCGCTGGGTACAGTCCCACACGCTTTAGCAGATCCCCGAGCTCGGTGAGGACAAAGCCGACCATCCTGCCCCACCAATAGTTCTCCGTGGAACGGACCCACCCCGGTGCACGGAACCCAACGGGATAATCACCCTCCGCTTCCATGAATGCGTTGAGGAAGGTAGTACCAAGTTGTGGTATCTCCCCAGCCGGAACATCAGACTTGCGCGACCCAGGGAAAAGGCCGATAACTGACCTGTCATGGCTATCATGACGGTACACATTGTGGGAGCCCAAATCACCGAGAGTAATCTCAGGGACATATCGAGAGAGGTCCCATTCCATCTTCCGAGGGACGGACATGTGCTGGAAGTAGGACAGCGGGAACATCCTCTCCATGTTCGGAAGAAAAATCTTCCACCCCTTATTTGACGGAGCCATTTGTAAGTCCCGTCATATACGCGATAGCCGCCATCGTGGATACGATCTCCGAAGAAGAAGGCAGGCTTCTCCAGTTTGATGCCAGCATCCGTTGCAAATGCTGCATCAGTCATAAGCACCCGAAGAGTCCTCATGTCAACATTTGAGAGCCTCTCCCCACGAGCCTGCGACTTGTCAGCTGTCACAGGAACAGTCCTTTGTAACACAAAGGTCAAGTCCCGGTCAGCACCCCCTACATGTCCAAAGTGGCGCTTCTTGGCGAGTGAAGTAGCAGGGCGTGGCGCTGCAAAAAAAAGGACACTTAGTTAGATACTCTATCAAAAGCAAGGAAAAAATGCTAAGTGTTCATAATCCGAACGCAGAAGAGACACTGGACGCAGGAATTATCAAATCCGCGTCCAGACCTGCGCATCCACGCAGAAGAGACACTGGACGTAGGAATTATCAAATCCGCGTCCAGACCTGCGCATCCACGCAGAAGAGGCACTGAACGCAGGAATTATCAAATCCGCGTCCAGACCTACGGGATCGGCGTCTCCACAACATTCTCCTTGATGTCACTTCTGAGGTGCGAAAAGAAGGGAGTTATCCACCTTAACCCTTCCACTACCATAATCGCCAGAAGTTAAGGAGGGTAACTCCCTTCCTTTCACATCCCCAGATGTCAAAGTGCTTGGACTCGGGTGCCAGATTCATCAAAATCAACAGCTGATGAAATAGAACGCAAGGATCAAATCCGCGTTCTGTAAACTAAGTCCGCGTCTGAACCCTTCACAATTAGAAAATATTCTAAGTGAAGAATCTGAAGCGCAGGACCCAATGGCGCGAGGGTCCAAACCCGCGTCATGGTTATCAACCCAAAGACTGCGTCTGGGAATCAAACACGATTTAAATTCGTGTGTTAAGGGTTCTTAAAGGTTCTTGGAACTTCCTTTAATGGCGGCCTAAAAGGCATTTACCTTGGAGACCTGGGAGAACAACATCCTGCGCAGAGGAGGAGCTGCCCCTCCGGGCCTCGGCGACGGTCGCCTTTGAAGAAGAAGCAATCGGCTTGGTCTTGGGAGCCATGGCTAATTCGATCCAAGGTTCAAGAAGATGAACTGAAGAGGAAGTTCTCTTTCTTAATCTTATCAACGAGTGCGTTCGGAGAAGAAGAGGAATCCTCCCAACTGTGGCCTTTTATAGGCACAAGGATTCGCGAAGATACGCGGCGTATGGCTCGATGAATTCCGCGGCGAATCTCTGTTCGACGCGTGGAACAAAATCACTTTAACGCACAGAGAAGATCATGCGCGACAACTCTACACGAACCGTCGACACACGTGGCACGGATCATTTATGCGCCAGGAAATCTGCGCGCCAAAAGGCGAAATCCCTTCGGTTCCCCAGGCCAACTGGCAGAGCAATCATGACGTGGCACGCACCCGACGGCCATGTCTCTTCGATGGCTATGCCCCGTCAGCATCGCCATAAATGCGCCCAGACAATCGCATCTATATTCAAAAGATGCGTCTCTCTGGAGTTCGCGTCTTCAGCTGAACATCGCGTCTGCCTTATGAAGATCAGTCGCGTCTCCATTGCCAAAGGACGCACGTTACAGAAATCGCGCCTTTACAGCAGTACCATCTCTGCTTTTTGAAAAAGAACCTGCGTTTGGCCTCCTGCTTCTGCAAAATCAGTTCAACAGTACACTGACGCAAGTAGACGACCAACCACTCCTGGCTTAAAGCGCGCCAGTGACAGACTAAAAGCAATCGGGGAGGTTTAGACTGTGCATCTAGACACTCAACATGATCAACTCTGGGGGCTTCAAAGAGTTCAACAGTACACTCACGAAGACCAACTCCAGATAAGATTAAACCCGGAGCATCAACAGTCTAGTCATGAAGGCGAACTCAGCTAGAGTCCAAAGTATTTCGAAATCCGTCCCAGTTAACTGCGGAATGTCGAAAACTTTGGAGGGGGTTCTGTAGGCTGTCTAAAAATCACAAAGACAAGCCACCAAAACGTAGAGATTCAAGATCAAGGCGCGTTGGCTCAACGCCCGCGTTCCGCATCAAGGCGCGTTGGCTCAACGCCCGCGTCTCAGCATCAAGGCGCGTTGGCTCAACGCCCGCGTCTCAGCATCAAGGCGCGTTGGCTCAACGCCCGCGTCTCAGTAACAAGGTGCCCCCACCTTGGTTGTAACCACCCCGATTATGGCGCCATCCACCGCCTATGTAGCGGGGAAGTTGGCCCTCATCGTGGAGCACTTTTAGGGGGCACGATCACCCCCTAAAAACCCTATAAATAGTCCCGTCACTATTGAAGAGAGGATTTTTTCGAGGAGGAAAAGAGGAGAGATCATCGACAGAGAGAGAGAAAGCTCGACTCTTCAAGCCAGCTTGCTGCGTACAAGTTGCTCTTCGCCTACCTTCTCTTTTAGAGTTTTGGTGGACGGGGCTGAGTTACTCCTTCTACCTACCAAGGAGAAGATCCCTTGACGGTACTGACGGTCATCTGGTCAACGAAGAACAAGATTCACTCTCCACCGCCACACGAAGAACCCAGCATTAAACAAAGGGGGAATTCAAGATTCAATATTCTCCCTCCCTTGTAACCGGAAGATTAGCCTGTTGTAACCTTTTCATCTGATTCAAGGAAAAGTTGCTCCAGTCCGCTTTTCGATAGTTTTCCGCGTCCAACACCAATGTGCACAAACGTGCACGGTCGTAGGCCGGAGGGCCGGTCAATCAGGTCGGTCGACCGCCGGAGAGCTCTGCTCTCTGGATCTGGCCCCGTCGACCGAGCGGTCGACCGGCGGAGAGCATCTGCTTTCTGTATCCAGGCCTCGGTCGACCGGGCGGTCGACCGGTGGCTCAATGGTCATAAAAATGACCGTTGGCCGATCGACCGGGCGATCGATCGGAAGGGTATTTCTGCCCTTTCCTGGCTGCCAACGGACAGATTTTTGGAGGGTTATAAATAGCCCCCTCCTTGGCTGATTTTACTAAGAATTTGAAGAGTAAATTTTCCCATCTTTTTAAGTGTTTTAGCAAGAAGTTTTCAAAGAGTTTTTCGGTTAAAAGATCTATCTTTATTTCTGTTTTCAAGGGTTGGAAAATTCAAAGAAATAGAGTATTTGGGATCTTGATTTTGATCCTCATTTCTATCTTATTGTAGTTGTTTTCTTAAGTATTTTTCTTTGTGATTTGTTTTCCAAACACCTTGTATTCTCACACTTGAGCTATCATATCCATCATATCTATAGGATCTAGTTTTTGTGAGAAAATAGTTCTGTGGTTTGTTGAGACCACCAAGAGTTGTAACCCTTTCTTTTGCTTTAGCTTTGTGCATTTTCCCTCTAAGTGTAGAGGAGGTTGTGCAATTGGATTGTTGGTATCCCTCTAAGTGTAGAGGTGATTGTAGTTATTTGGCTAAGTGTCCATCCCTCTAAGTGTAGAGGTGATTGTTGTTGTGCCTTGCCTTTTGCGTAGAGGTTGTGTTTGTTGGAGAGGAGTTGTGTACTCCAAAGTTGTATTGCCCAAATCACCAGTGGAGGTTCCCAGTGTGGGAAGTCCTGTGTGGACGATTTAGTGGAAATCCTTCTGTGTGAAGGCGGGGACGTAGAGCAGTGGCTCGAACCTCGAAACATATCTCGGTGTTTGCGTTTGATCCACTAACTCTAAACTCTCTCCCCTTTATTGTGCCTTGCATTATTTCATATTGTTCATATCATACTTATATGCTTGGTATTATTTGTGTGCCTCACTTGTGTTGAACCAAGAGAGCTTTACATAGCACCTCATCTCTTATTTAGAGGAATTTAGAGGAGATAGTCCAGAGCCCTTCACTGGGAATTCGGCTACACTCTTTGGTTACACTAAGTATGTTGCAATTTATTTTTAATTCCATATAATTTGTCATTAGATTAGCCATACACCTATTCACTCCCTCTAGGTGTACTTTCAGGTAGTTATACTCAGGAAGCATGATTATTCACGCCTAAAACAGTGGACAAAAATAAAATAATTCCCTTAGTTTTGTGGCCTTGTTTACTCGAATCCTTAAGCCTGAAGGATATTTTCTCAACTGGTGCCCTAAAGCCATCTGGTTTAGGAGCAATCGGCTAAAGGCTCGCAACTCGGGTAAGCTAGAAAGCCTAAGAAAATTAAGAGAAGAAAAAAATTGATATAAATAAATGGCATGAAAGTTAGAGTCGATATCCCAAAAATCTTCACAGCTCACAAAGTGCATATTTTCTAAGAGTTTTTATGAAAGATCAAAAAATTGATTCAATTTAAATTCTTATATTTAATTTATAACAAGATTTTGCATTTAGACTTAGTTTAAGGAAAATAATTTCTAGTTAACCTATAACCTTGGATCACTTAAATTTCGCAAAAATATTTCAATACTTTTCTCTATTTCAAAATGCGTTTAAAATACTAACTTTTGATTTCATTCTTTATGGATTTTGTGGGTGTAATCCACTGAAAACCCTCAGGAGACAAAACTCCTCGTCTAGGGAAAACCTAGAGGTTTAACGGCTTATTGCACATGCTCAGTGCAATCATGTCACCTGCAAAAGTGGTGTAATAATTTACTTAGTTTTTTTTGTTTTACTCGGGACGAGTAAAAGATAAGTATGTGGGTGTGATTGGTCTCCAATATTGCATATTTCATACTATATTGTCACACTTATTCTTTATAAAATATTGCTAATAATGTTTTTCTTGTGGTTCCTAGGCTATGGTGCGGAATGAAGAAGAAAATAAAAAATCCCATTTATTTGGTGATTTTTAGATCCTAATAAAGCCATTGACTTTGGAAGCACATTCTGCTGCTGCAGGGAGTAGAAAACAAAAAATCAGAGATCGGAACATAAACCATACTGCAGGTACAAGGCCCACGCTGTGGCGCCGCGCGAGCGGCCGTAGCATGGCCGCGTTTTCGCGGCCATTTCGTGGAGCCACAAATTGTACTTCGATGCGTGGACCCGTATGGCCCTCTTGTACCGCTAGTTTTGCCTATAAAACCCCAGTATTCTCCAGAGCAAAGGGGAGAGTTCTTGAGTGTAGTTTTTAGGGTAGGTTCTTCTCTTAAGGATAGTTTAGGTTAGTTATTTTACTTCTTCTTCTTTTGTATTTTTTATTTCTTGTAGATCTTATAATAGGGAAGAGAGTAGTACATAGGAAGAAAGCAAGAGTGCTTGTAATGGAGGGTGATACTCTATGAAAGATTGTCTCTATATCTCTCTTTATTTTCTTCTCTCTAACTCTTTTTACATGCTTATTTAATTTTCTCTTATGGAAACTAACTACTAACTTGCTAACTCCTTACTTGATAATTGATTGATTTGGAATCTGCACACAAAAATACAGAATTTCAGAACTTTAGGAATAGAATGTGCAAGTACTCAATTCTACCACTATAGCAAGTGGCTACGCGGGTCGTGATCCATAAGAAGGGACTAGCGATGGAAGATGTTTAGTAAGTTCTCTTTTATGCTACAAAGAATGGTTAAAGTTCTTCTTTTAGTTCTTTAAAAGAAAATGAAAAAGAGTTAAAGTTAAGTTAGAAAGAAAATGGTAGATAGAGAAGGTGGAGAAAATATAAGTGGATATGTACAAAGAAATTGAAAAAGAGTTAAAACGATTTGGAAGATTGTGGTGTTGGTGATTTACATTAAAATTAAAAGAAAAGAGAGTTAAAACCTAAAGGAAAAACTTACCTCCTCTGGTTGATTACTTACTTGGAAACCTTGCATGTTTTGGCTTGCTTCGGAGGCGATCAACGCATAAGCCATAAGATCGAGCTCAGTCCCCATTCGCATTACATCATCAAGACGAACAAAAATGAAATGATACGGGATCTTGAGGAGGAGAACATCATCATGAAATATCGGTAGCACTCACACAAACATGGCTATACTGATGATTCTAGGTTCACTTGGACATTCATCAAAACCAAAAGAGAAAAAGTAGAAAAAGAAGAAGAACATATAAATAAGAAAGAAAAAAGATGTTACCTTTGATTGCTTGTAGAAATGATAAAAGAAAGGAGGAGGTTACATCGGTGTCACTCTCAACATAAGTCTCTCTCTTACTTACATAAATCTCAGTCTATCTTATGCTTATAAAGAAATAAAAATTACATAAAATATAAATAAAAACCTACACTACAAAGAATGAAAAACTGGCCTAAATTCTACTCTCTACTTGGTCGTTTCTTCTTTGCCTTTAAGATTGCAGGTATTTATAGGAGAAATGCAGAGGGTAGAGGAGTATGAAGATAAGAAAAGCTGACTATTTCTGAATTGAATCCTCCCCTTATCTCCAAACTTGATTTGATGTAGATATTCAGTTCTGATCTGCAGCTTATTGGCGTATTGATTGCTAAATATAACTTATCAAATGACAGAATTAGAAATAGTGATCAACTTAAGAGTTGTAGCCCTTTAAGTCCTCTTTCTGGATCATCCTGAATCATTAGATTTAATTTTTAGTAGAGAAAGTTATGATTCAAATACTAAAATATATCCAGCTAGAATCTGAGTTAAAATTGCTTCATCTCATCCGTTGATCTTCTCTATATCCATTTATCCCTTTAGATTTGGACTCTGTATTTGACATTATCCTCGGTTGATCTTTACCTTTAACCACTTGATTCACCAAAAACTAAATTTAACCAACTGGATTTGAGATCATCCTCCTTTACCAAATAGATCTAGTTAAATCTAATTTAACTGATATTTATTTGATTTTATCCTCTTTCTCCCCATTATTATCTTCTGCAAAATAGACATTTAAGACAAGGAATTTAGCAGATTTATTACATGATATATGTGGATAAGTAATAAAGAATAATGTAATAAATGTGTGCAATCACACCCCCACACCTATCTTTTGCTTGTCCTCGAGCAAAACAATAAAACTAAACCAAAAATTATTAGACCATTTTCGCTGGTCACGCGATTGCACTGAGCTTGTGCAATAAGCCGTTAAACCTCTAGGTTACCCCTAAAGGACGAGTTTTGTCTCGTGAGGGTTTTCAGTAGATTGCACCCACAAAATCCATATTGAAAGAGAAAAATATTAATATTTTGAAAGAAAAATATTTGAAATATTATTGTAAAATTTAAGTAATCTATAAGTTATAGGAAAATCGAATTTTTCATCCCTAAACTTAGTCTCTATTCAAAAATTTGTTATCAATCAAAGTAAGGAGTCAAATTGTGCTTCTCATCTAGTCTATTACTTTACCCTAAGTCATATGCACCTTCGTGACTGTGAAGTTTTGACTAAGGGTTATTTAACTCTAACTCTTATACCTTATTTATTTATTTATATATATATATTTTATTTTATTTTTGGTTGTATTATTCCTTAGTTCTATTAGGCTTTCTAATCTGCCCATGTAACGAGCCTTTAATCGGTGACTCCCAAACTAAACGGTCTTAGGGCACCGGGTGAGAAAACACTCCAAGGGCTTAAGGACTCGAGCAAATAAGGCCGCAAAACTAAGGATTTTATTATATGAACCGCTTTTAGGCGTGAATACTTATGCTTTATGAGGCACAAATACCCAGCTTAATCAGAGGATTTTTATAGATATATATATATTTATTTTTGTCCAACTTATCTAATCATCTTTTGCATAAATACTAAGGCTTGCTTAGGTCAAAGCACCTAGCTATTTAATAATTAGATTTGTTTATTTTTCATAGATACACACACACACACACACACATATTTATTTATGTAAGGCATAAGAATCTTTGTTTTTGAACCCTAAGTGTGTAAGTGTATAAGGTGTGAATATTTCTTCAAGGTAAAGATCAAGACTAAATTACTTTCACAAATTTTCTTCCTAATCTTAGAAATCAAACAAATAATCTTATTTTGACCAAGTATAAGAAATTCTAATTATGATTCTCCTATTCCTTAAAATTGACTTCATTTCGTACAAAAAATATGTCAAAATATTGTTTCTATTTTCAAAAAGTTTTTAAAAGTAAATAAAATGTTAATAATTTTTTAATAATAATAAAAAATCATCTAAGTTATATTAGAACCCTCCCCCACGCCTATCTCATGCATTGTCCTCAATGTATGAATTAATGCATAGATGGATGAAAAAGAAGAAGGGGAAGGAAAATATTACCTTAAGGTGGTGGTTCGGTGGTGGTCTGATTGGGTCAAGCGTTGCTACCCAATTAAGATAATATGGTGGTTCACAGAATCTACCTTTATTGACCTCTTTTCTATTTACATATTTAGATTCCCCAATATGAATAGGATCATGAAAGATCCTATCGTGAAACTTACCCTCATTACATGACCAGTCCTGGAAAATCATCACGGAGTCATCATGGTCTATACCTATGTCCAACAAAAATGTGACTAGGTGGAATGGTTGATTTAGACTCAAGAATGATAGGTTCAGGAACCAATACTAACTCGAGAAAATCAACTTTGGGTTCGAGAGTTAGTTTTGGTTCAAGCGCTGAGTCCAAGTCCAAGAATTGATTTTCACATTCTTTTCCTATCAATGGAATATGATTATCGAAAATTAGTGATTTAATTTCTAAATTTATGGGTACGGAAATTTATGTTAGCTCAAAAAATTGGTCCAAATTGGATAAGAATACCGAGTCAACATAGAGTCGAAGTTGGAAACTGAATCACAAAGTTGGGGATCGGGTTCACATTCATGATCAAGTTCAATCTCATTAATATGAAAACTTGTCAATTCTCAATGGGTTGTTATTGGTCAAGTTCAAGGCTTTGTAGTGAAACTGAATCTTGGGCAAAGTCTTTAAGATACTATGATTCTTGATTTTCATCAATATGGCTAGTTGTGTTGGGAATAGTCAAAGATTGAATAGGGAGAGTTTCCTTATTCCTACGCATGTTTTCCAATCTACTAATTCTTGCTTCTATCATGTCAAGTGGATCATTTTAGCATTGAATCATGGTTCCCATACTCTTTTCTAAGTTGGTATGTTCTCCTTAAAAAATAGAGTAATGATCTATGACTTGAAAATTTTGACGGGATTTTAAGTCTTCTAAAATTTGAATTCGTCGCTCAAGCTCATCTAAGGCTTCCATCTTCTTTTCCCAGTCAATTGATTCTTCTAATGGTTGTTCAGGAGAAGGACTATATGAAGCTGGAAGTTGGTAGGGTAGTTGACAATATGACTCGGGGGAGTTATATCCCCATTGACTATGTGAAGAGTAGTGATGATTATTCCAGTCATGTTCATAGTATTGGGACTGGGGCATGTAATGATTCGGATAAGACCAATCCGGCACATTAGGTTGGTTAAAGTTATGATATGCCAGGTTGATAATATCCGAAAAATAGGTCGGAGTGTAACATGGATTACCATTAAAATTGAAAAAATTATTGTTATAAGCCATATCACACAAGAAATGTCAAACACTGGCAAAGAAAAACAAATCAATAAGCAAACAAATAAAAAGACAAGAAAAAAATCTAGCCTAAGTTAGGGTAGACCTTAGACCTAGACTACTCCTAACTGGTTAGACTATCCACGGGGGGTATATTGCTGAATCTGACCACAAGTTAATCGACCATGTAGGGAAAAGATTGGTGGGAGGTATCCGTGCTTAAAGCAACGGGCCTAATTATGCCAAACCATCAGCCTTCGGGGTTTCGCCCTCAATCCCCAACCTTAGACGCCAATTTGGCAAGAGTAAAATTCAAATCAACTTTCCCATTAGGTCAGTCTCCTATTTGAGTCCGAGATGTCCCTAGGGCCAACATCTACTCAGTTTTAGTTAGGCTTAGGTTAGTGCGTGAGGAGATTCTTTGTGGGCTAAGGGAGGGTAATGACTTCTCCATCTATCTTGTTTATAGGACAAGCCCTTAAGATTGATTGTGCGAAGTGTGCAAGATATAGAAACGTAACATTCACAAGCAAATATCACTCAAGAATGTTTCCTAGACTATATGCTATGCATACGTACCTTTTGCTCTAGCACTCTTCAACAGTAATATAAAATGTAAACGAATTAGACATGTGCCTAAATGCAAGTCTAAACTTTTTTAGCATTTATCAAACATCATTTTACTGTTGAGGTTAGAAAGTAAGTACAGTGAGATAAATATTGAAATAAATTGCTACAGAATTTTAGCTTTGCAATTCAGCAAATCTGCAAAAAGACAGGTTAGTAATTCACTTAGATTGCCACTGGAATGTAGCAAATCTGAGGGTTTCTGAGCTCCGCTTTCTTGAGCAGAGTCCAAGGCCACTTATATGTCCACTACAGCAAAAATTCCTTGTTGCTAATTCTGTACACCAAGAACAAAGAAAAAGTTAACAAAAAATGTAAATCTAAAAAGAGAATAACTTACCGTCCCTCCCCGGCAATGGCGCCAAAATTTGATTGATTTGGAACCTACACAAAAAAATACAGAATTTTAGAACTTTAGAAATAGAATGTGCAAGTACTCAATTCTACCGCTATAGCAGGTGGCTATGCGGATCGTGATCCACAAGGAAGGACTAGTGATGGAAGCTTTTTAGTAAGTTATCTTTTATGTTACAAAGAATGGTTAAAGTTCTTCTTTTAGTTCTTTAAAAGAAAATGAAAAAGAGTTAAAGTTAAGTTAGAAAGAAAATGGTAGATAGAGAAGGCGGAAAAAATAAAGTGGATATGTACAAAGAAATTGAAAAAGAGTGAAAAAGATTTGAAAGATTGTGGTGTTGGTGATTTACACTAAAATTAAAAGAAAAGAGAGTTAAAACCTAAAGGAAAAACTTACCTCATCTGGTTGATTACTTACCTGGAAACCTTGCATATTTTGCCTTGCTTCAGAGGCGATCAACGCATAAGCCATAAGATCGAGCTCAGTCCCCATTCGCTTTACATCATCAAGACGAACAAGAATGAAATGATACAGGATCTTGAGGAGGAGAACATCATCATGAAATATCAGTGACACTCACACAAACATGGCTATACTGATGCTTCTAGGTTCACTTGGACATTCATCAAAATCAAAAGAGGAAAAGTAGAAAAAGAAGAACATATAAACAAGAAACACAAAAAATGTTACCTTTGATTGCTTGTAGAAATGATGAAAGAAAGGAGGAGGTTACATCGGTGTCACTCTCAACATAAGTCTCTCTCTCTCTCTCTCTCTTACTTACATGAATCTCAGTCTATCTTATGCTCACAAAGAATAAAAAATTACATAAAATATAATTAAAAACCTACACTACAAAGAATGAAAAACTGGCCTAAATTCTACCTCTGCTTGGTCGTTTCTTCTTTGCCTTTGAGATTGCAGGTATTTATAGGAGAAATGCAGAGGGTAGAGAAGTATGAAGATAAGGAAAGCTGGCTATTTCTGAATTTGAATCCTCCCCTTATCTCCAAACTTGATTTGATGTAGATATTCAATTCTGATCTGCAGCTTATTGGTGTATTGACTGCTAAATATAACTTATCAAATGACAGAATTAGAAATAGTGATCAACTTAAGAGTTGTAGCCCTTTAATTCTTCTTTTTCGATCATCTTGAACATTAGATTTGATTTTTAGTAGCGAAAGTTATGATTCAAATACTATAATATATCCAGCCAGAATCTGAGTCAAAATTACTTCATCTCATCCGTTGATCTTCTCTCTATTCATTTATCCCTTTGGATTTGGACTCTGTATTTGACATTATCCTCGGTTGATCTTTACCTTTAACTACTTGATTTACCCAAAACTGAATTTAACTAACTGAATTTGGGATCATCCTCCTCTAACCAAATAGATCTAGTTAAATCTGATTTAACTGATATATATTTGATTTTATCCTCTTTCTCCCCATGATTATCTTCTGCAAGATAGACATTTAAGATAAGAAATTTAGCAGATTTATTACATGATAAATGTGGATATGTAATAAAGAATAATGCAATAAATATGTGCAATCAAATAATCCACATGAATCTAATAGCCTATACTGGCCTTGCTCTTGCAAGAGTCATTGATGGCTCATGATGATGGATTCTAATACTCTAACATTCTAACACTCTAACAAGCTAACATTACTTTATTTCATACTTGCTTTTGCTTAAGTTTTGATGGTTTAAGTGTAGCTTGCACTTGTTTTGAGTTTAGATGTGATGAGTTATCTTATGGGTCATGCTTTGAAATGCTCTTGAACCAAGGACAAGTGATGGCCAAGGATACATGTGAGGCAACTATCACTAAGAGGTTAGCATGCTTAGTAGAGCCATTAGTAGTTAGTAGCCATGACTTTTCTCTCTTTTTCATTTTGTTTTAGAAATACTATCAAAAATCACAAATATCTTCTCTTCTATGTTCTCACTTCTTCGTGTTTCATCGTACTCTTTTCTTCTCATTTTTTTTCTTTTCTTTTGATTCTTTAAAATGTTGAAGAAACTTTAACACACACGTGAACATACCATGAAAGCTTCTACCACCTCCCGTCATTGTGGATTTGACCCGTTTAGCCTCTATACTATAACGGAAGTATCAAGGAAACCAAAGCGCATACATTTTAACTCTTGATTTCAAAACGACATTTTTTGTGCACGATTTTCCCCTGATCATTGGCCATCACTAATCCTTGGCTTCTTCAAGAGACAATACAAAGCATGGCACATGAAATAGTTCTTCACATTTAAACTTGCATTTAGAGGAAGATAATACAAATATTAGATCATCAACACCATTAGAAGCAAGTATGAAATAAGAAAGTTAGCTTGTTAGTAAGTTAGCAAGTTAGATGTTAAAATCTATCATCATAAACCATCAATGGCTCTTGCAAGAGTAAGGCCTTGTAGAGGCTATTAGATTCATGTGAATTATCAAGTAAGTGGTTAGATGATTAGTAGTTAGTAGTTAAATTGCCATGGAAAGAAAGTTAGCTAGTCAGGTTAGAGGTTAGAGAAGAAACCATTGAAGAAAGGAGGAAGTTTTCATAGATTGTCACTATCTATTACATCAATCTATCTCTTTCTCTCTGAATCAACTCTGCCTTAATATATAAATCTAAAACAAAATGAAAATACAAGAAAAGAAGAAGAAGAACACTGCATTAACTTATACTAAATGAGAGAAAACCCTAGCCTACAACCCTTTGTTCGCTGTCTCCCTCTTTCGGGTCTAATTACTGAAATACACCTAGAGGGGGGGGTGAATAGGTGTAATTGCTAATCTAATGATCTTTTTAAACTTATGAAATGAGTGATGCAACAATCTCTCAAAAACACGACTAAGAGCCGAATACCCCTTGCGAGGTTCTGAACTCCTTCCTCCCAATTCCCTTAAATGGGTTAGAGGTGCGCAATGCAACCGTGTTGTATTGAGGTGTGATTGATCAATGCCAAGTGTGATGATGAAAATGAAAAACTCACAATGTAACACAACAAGTATAGCAACACAAGATTCCACAAGTAAAATAGCAAGTAAGGTAAACAAATAAGGATTGCACAAATAAAGGTTAGTTCTCAAGCAATAAATTGGAAGTGATATAAAGCAAGAAAGTAAGCAAGAAGAACGCCAAGGCAATCGCAAACAAGATGATTTGTTTCGAGGTTCGAGCCCGTTGCTCTAGTCCCCGCCTTCACCTCCGTGAAGGGTTTCCACTATCCCCTTAGGATCCCGTACAAGTTAGGCCTCCAAAGACCTCAAGCCCGTAGCTTCACCTTACAAAGAAACTCCACCAAGGAGCTTGTCTCCACAAGAACAAGAATTACAAATAGTGATCTTTAACTAGACCACAACACTCTTTTACAAACACTCTCACTCTTTTACAACTTCACCTATAGAAAGAATATGAAATTTTTGGCTCTATGAAGTGTGGTGAGAAAAGCTTCAGTTGTAGAGTGATATTAGAGATCAAACAACAACTGAAAAACCAATTTTGAAAGAATGGAAATGAAGGCTTTAAACTATTTTTCTCTTTCTCTTGAAAACTATGAAAACTTGTATTTTTTCTTAGTAAATAACTAAGGCCTATTCCCCACTATTTATAGGGAGAGAATAGGTTAAAAACTCTGATTTTTCCAGCTAATTTGATCAGAAAAAGAGTCCCAACAACTCCTAAAAACTCTGTTAAAGAGAAAACTAAAAACAGATTTTCAGAAATTCTAAAAGAGGAAAGAGCCGTTATGGCCTGTTGCAGGCCTACCGGTCGACTGCCGGTCGACCGGGTCTCTGCTGGCAAAAGAGCCGTTGGAGCTTCGGTCGACTGCCGGTCGACCGATCCAACAAAGGAAACACAGTTTCCTTCTATCGGTCGACCGACCCGGTCGACCGAAAAGATACAGAGAGCAACAATCTCTTTTCCGGTCGACCGATATGTAGGTCGGTCGACCGACAGACATGCACAGCCTGTGCATGTCTGGACACAGCAGCCGGTCGACTGCCGGTCGACCGGTCTGCCTGAAATAGTTATTTTTTGGGCAGATTTTTGAGTTAGAAAAATTTGTAAAAAATCTTTAAAAAATTCTGGAATAAAGTGTTATGCTGAACTTTGTTTATATACATGTTTTAAACACGTTTTTGAAGATAAAAAAGCTTTGAGTACATGTATGTATAAACCAAGGCATAAACTTAGAAATAAACATTTTCAAAAACATAGAAACATTCAAAACAAGTGTGTGTGCAAATCCTAGAGCCAAATTTCACATATTCTATCTTTAACAAAACTACACTTACAAACTTCTAGGTCTTCAAGACTTCATCATGGGCAATCTTCACTTGATCTTCAATATTGTACTTTGAGCCCAATTTGACTTGTCTTGAGTCCAATGTACCTTCCTTTAGGGAAGAATTCATCTCTTTAATATATAAACCTGAAACACACTTAAACAACATTTATATTAGTACAAATAACTAATATGTTTTGTAATCATCAAAATACACTAAACATGGGTTGATTGTAACCTTGGGCCAACAATCTCCCCCTTTTTGATGATGACAAAACATATGAGTTTTTTTAAACAAATAAAGAGGAAAGAGCTTGGAAAGCTCCCCCTTAAACAATGCTATGTATTTAACATGAATATGAACAACTATGTAAGCATACATAAAGCATTGAAAAATATCATCACCAAAAATAAACTATCATAAGGAATAACAAAACAATATATTTTTAAAACAAACAACATATACTTTCTCCATATATTTTCTCCCAAACTTATATATATTTATATTTCTCCCCCTTTTTGTCATACATCAAAAAGGGTTAAAAAAAATATTTTAAGACAAAACAAAACAAACATATTAGAAACCAAATCAAAACAAACTAAGATATTTTAAGTATCAATCTTACATACATTCAATTCACCACAAATAAATGAAAATCTTGCATAATCTAAAGGTTTTGTGAAAATATCTGCAAGTTGAAAATCTGTGGAAACAAAATCAATATCTATGTCACCTTTTTCAAAGTGATCTCTAAGAAAATGATATCTAATGTCTATATGTTTGGTTTTACTATGTTGATTAGCATTTTTGGTCATGTGAATAGCACTAGTATTATCACAATAAATCTTAACATGATCAAAATGTAAATCAAAATCGAGAAGAGTATGTTTCATCCAGAGTACTTGTGCACAACAAGCTCCGGCTGCTACATACTCCGCCTCGGCGGTTGAAAGGGCTACACTATTTTGCTTCTTGGAAGACCAAGACACAAGGCAATTGCCCAAGAATTGGCAAGTGCCACTTGTGCTCTTCCTATCTACCCTACAACCGGCATAGTCGGCATCCGAATAACTAGTCATGGTAAATTGGTTAGTTTTCAGATACCACAAACTAAATCAATTGTGCCCTTAAGATACCTAATTATGCGTTTTACCGCTATTAAGTGTGATTCCTTAGGGCATGATTGAAAACGTGCACATAAACATACGGAAAAACATTATATCCGGCCTACTAGCCGTAAGATAGAGTAAACTACCAATCATGCTACGAAATAATTTGATGTCTACTTCCTTACCTTGTTCGTCCTTGTCAAGTTTCGTAGTGGTTGCCATGGGAGTCTTTGCTACTTTGGATCCTTCAAGCCCGAACCTCTTGATGAGTTCTTTGGTGTACTTGGCTTGGTTGATGAATGTCCCATCACTACGTTGCTTGATTTGAAGTCCAAGGAAGAAGTTGAGCTCTCCATCATAGACATCTCGAATTCCTTTTTCATGCATGACTCAAAATTCTTGCAAAGTGAAACATTAGTAGATCCAAAAATAATGTCATCAACATAAATTTGAACTATGAGGATATCTTGATCTATATGTTTGGTAAATAATGTTTTATCAACTTTTCCTTTCTTAAAATCATTTGAAATCAAAAATGAAGACAATCTTTCATACCAAGCCCTAGGGGCTTGTTTTAAACCATATAGTGCTTTATCTAATTTATAAACATAATTAGGGTGTGTAGGATCAACAAACCCGGGGGGTTGTTCAACATACACCTCCTCATCAATATAACCATTAAGAAAAGCACTCTTTACATCCATTTGAAATAACTTAAAATCTTTAAATGAGGCATATGCTTAAGGTCATCCGTATGGCTTCGAGCCGTGCTACGGGTGCAAAGGTTTCTTCAAAATCGATCCCTCGATTTGAGTGTAACCTTGGGCAACTAACCTAGCCTTGTTTCTAACTACATTACCCGATTCATCCAACTTGTTCTTAAAGATCCATTTAGTGCCAATAGTTGGTCTATCTTGGGGCCTAGGAACAAGGTGCCAAACTTGGTTGCGCTCAAATTGATTGAGCTCCTCTTGCATTGCAAGCAACCAATATGAATCGGCCTCGGCCTCGAGGACATTTTTAGGTTCTATGTGTGAAATAAAAGCAAAATTACCACAAAAATCTTGAATCTTAGAGCGAGTGGTTACCCCTTTTGATACTTCACCTATGACGAGGTCCTTGGGATGATGAGGATTGAATCTCCAATCCTTTGGTAGTGGTTGAGAGGGCTCCTCTTCATTTGCTTGATGTTTATTTCCTTGAGCCTCTTCCACTTTGGCTTCACTTCCATCACCATCCTTTGGCTTGTCTCCCATGGTAGAAGCATCCTCCAAGGTCACTTTCTCCAAACCTTCATCTAAAGCATCAATTTCTACACAATTCTTAACAAACTTGTTAGATTCCTCAAATTTAACATGAATAGATTCCTCAATAGTCAAAGTTGACCTATTGAAGACTCTATAAGCCTTACTAGTATTTGAGTAACCTACAAAAATAGCCTCATATGATCTAGCATCAAATTTTCCCAATTAATATTTGTATTTAAAACAAAACATTTGCAACCAAACACTTTGAAATAAGAAACATTGGGTTTTCTAGAAAAATACATCTCATAAGAAGTCTTAGTAGTATTTTTACATAGGAAAACACGATTTGCAATGTAACATGAAGTATGAACGGCCTCGGCCCACAAATAATGTGGTAGACCATATTCATTTAACATTGTCCTAGCCATCTCTTGTAAAGTACGATTTTTCCGCTCAACTACTCCATTTTGTTGTGGAGTTCTAGGACAAGAAAGTTCATGTTTTATTCCATGTTCCTCACAAAAAGTGGTAAAGGGAAGGTTAATGAACTCACCTCCTCTATCACTTCTTATTTTATTATTGAGGAGTCATTTTCCTTTTCAACTCTTTTCTTAAAGGCTTGAAAATGTGAAAAGGTTTGACTTTTGTGTTCAAGAAAATAAACCCAAGTAAAACGCGAAAAATCATCTACTAAAACATAAGCAAATCTACTCCCACTTAAACTTTTGGTTTGTGTGGGCCAAATAAATTCATGTGGATTAGCTCCAATGGACGTGATGACATGATATCCTTAATTGATTTGAATGAGGACTTAGTTTGTTTCCCAAATTGACATGCGTCACAAACTCGGTCCTTTTCAAAGTTCAATGAAGGAATACCCTTCACCATTTCCTTAGAGTTAAGCCTAGAAATATGGTCAAAAGAAACGTGGCCTAATCTCCTATGCCATAACCAAGAGTCGTCATCGAGGGCTTTTAAACATGTTATATTACAAGACATATTTAGCATATCTATCATATATACATTACTTTCACGAAAACCGGAAAATACACAAACATTGGAAGTTCTATCAATTACTTTACAAGCAACATTGTCAAAAACTACATCAAAACCTTTATCACAAAGTTGACTAACACTCAAGAGATTATGCTTGAGGCCATCAACTAAAACCATATTTTCAATTAAAGGAGAGGTGTCAAGTTTTACATTACCAATACCGATGATTTTACCCTTGGCGTCATCTCCGAAGGTGACGGTGCCACCTTCATGATATCTTGATAGGGTTGCGAAATTGTTGATGTCCCAAGTCATGTGCCTTGAGCAACCGCTATCAAGATACCATAAACCTCTACGTCTTTGGGCTTTGGAAAGTACCTACATCATTTAAAACAATTGTTGACTTTGGTACCCAAACTTTCTTGGGTCCTTGAAAGTTAGTGTTACGAACCCAAACATTATGATGTGATGCACTTAGTCTATCATAACAAAAATTAGCTAAGTGTCCTTTCCGTCCACAATGTGAACATGAGTACACTTTTCTATACATGAATGCATGGTGTGTATGTGAAGTGTGAGCATGCTTTGGGGGTTTACCATGATGCATAGGTTGTGTAGCATGTACAAGAGCATGAGCATGATGAATATTTTTCTTAGGAGCTTGTTTCTTAGGAAACATATTCTCCATCTTCTTCTTATCAAACTCACTACACTTTTTCAAAACAACATCTAATGAGTCTATTCTTTCCTTAAGCATGGCAATCTCATTAGAATCTACAAATGGGGTCTTTCCTTTACAAGCAATCTTATATTTTTCAAAATCATTTTTAGTGGAAACTAAAGAAGAATGCAAGTCATTATTTTATTTAGAAAGATTTAACACTTGAATATTCAAAGATTCATTATCCTTTTTCATTTTCAAGTACTTTTTCTTCATGAAGTCATAATTTTGAGAAAGTTCTATAAATGCTTCTCCTAGCTCATCCATGGATAAATCATCATCAAGAAGAGTTGAGGGGTTACCTTGCTTGTGCTCTCATTTGCCATGAAGCACATGTTGGCGGTGTCGATCTCCTCCTCGGATTCACTTTCGTCATCCCATGTTGCTTTCATAGCCTTCTTCTTGTATGACTTCTTGGATGAAGATGGCTTCACTTGGTCCGGACACTCCGCTACTATGTGTCCCGGCTTTTGGCAATTAAAGCAAATGATCTTCCTTTCTTCCTTGCCTCCTTGCCATCTCCTCCTTCCTTGGAACTTTGCCTTGTTGTACATCCTCCGGACATTTTTGACTAGAAGTGAGAGCTCCTCGTCATCTTCTTCTTCGTCATCTTCGTCGGAGTAGGTAGCATGACTTTTGAAGGCAATAGTCTTCTTCTTGGAGGGTGCCATGTCCTCCCTTGCCTTCCTCTCCATCTCATGGTTTTTAAATTCCCAATGAGTCCGATGAGCTCAATCTCATCTTTATCATTGAGTTCCTTCAATGTTGTAGCTTTCACTTCCCATGATGGAGGAAGAGCCCGGATGATCTTTCTCACCCTTTGGTCGTTGTTGATCTCTTCACCTAGAGAAGAAAGCCCATTAGTAATCTTAGTAAATTTAGTAACCATATCATCTATGGTTTCATGTTCTTGCATGCTAAAATTTTCATATTGGGACCGAAGAAGGTCTATCTTGGCCCTCTTCACTTGTGATGTCCCCTCATGTGTTACTAGCAAATGGGTCCAAATCTCATAGACGGATTTGCAATGGATGACTCTAGCTATGTCATCATCATTGAGGGCTTGTAGGAGTGCATAATGAGCCCTAGCATTGGCATCAAACTCCTTGGTCTCAATTTCGGACCAAGTAGATTCATCACCATCGGGGGCACTAAATTGTTTAGTCACGGCCTTTGCAACTCGGCTACCTAGAGATTGCAAGAAAACAGTCATCTTAACCTTCCATATGGGAAAGTTAAGTCCATCAAACTTAGGGGGTGTCTTAATACCATCGGCCATGTTTACTATGTGGAAATGAATGAAATGATTAGCAATATGAGGATCTCTCTAAGGTTGTTAAGCCAAATCCTAGAGTCCAAGCTCTGATACCAATTGAAATACACCTAGAGGGGGGGGGTGAATAGGTGTAATTGCTAATCTAATGATCTTTTTAAACTTATGAAATGAGTGATGCAACAATCTCTCAAAAACACGACTAAGAGCCGAATACCCCTTGCGAGGTTCTGAACTCCTTCCTCCCAATTCCCCTTAAATGGGTTAGAGGTGCGCAATGCAACCGTGTTGTATTGAGGTGTGATTGATCAATGCCAAGTGTGATGATGAAAATGAAAAACTCACAATGTAACACAACAAGTATAGCAACACAAGATTCCACAAGTAAAATAGCAAGTAAGGTAAACAAATAAGGATTGCACAAATAAAGGTTAGTTCTCAAGCAATAAATTGGAAGTGATATAAAGCAAGAAAGTAAGCAAGAAGAACGCCAAGGCAATCGCAAACAAGATGATTTGTTTCGAGGTTCGAGCCCGTTGCTCTAGTCCCCCGCCTTCACCTCCGTGAAGGGTTTCCACTATCCCCTTAGGATCCCGTACAAGTTAGGCCTCCAAAGACCTCAAGCCCGTAGCTTCACCTTACAAAGAAACTCCACCAAGGAGCTTGTCTCCACAAGAACAAGAATTACAAATAGTGATCTTTAACTAGACCACAACACTCTTTTACAAACACTCTCACTCTTTTACAACTTCACCTATAGAAAGAATATGAAATTTTTGGCTCTATGAAGTGTGGTGAGAAAAGCTTCAGTTGTAGAGTGATATTAGAGATCAAACAACAACTGAAAAACCAATTTTGAAAGAATGGAAATGAAGGCTTTAACTATTTTTCTCTTTCTCTTGAAAACTATGAAAACTTGTATTTTTTCTTAGTAAATAACTAAGGCCTATTCCCCACTATTTATAGGGAGAGAATAGGTTAAAAACTCTGATTTTTCCAGCTAATTTGATCAGAAAAAGAGTCCCACAACTCCTAAAAACTCTGTTAAAGAGAAAACTAAAAACAGATTTTCAGAAATTCTAAAAGAGGAAAGAGCCGTTATGGCCTGTTGCAGGCCTACCGGTCGACTGCCGGTCGACCGGGTCTCTGCTGGCAAAAGAGCCGTTGGAGCTTCGGTCGACTGCCGGTCGACCGATCCAACAAAGGAAACACAGTTTCCTTCTATCGGTCGACCGACCCGTCGACCGAAAAGATACAGAGAGCAACAATCTCTTTTCCGGTCGACCGATATGTAGGTCGGTCGACCGACAGACATGCACAGCCTGTGCATGTCTGGACACAGCAGCCGGTCGACTGCCGGTCGACCGGTCTGCCTGAAATAGTTATTTTTTGGGCAGATTTTTGAGTTAGAAAAATTTGTAAAAAATCTTTAAAAAATTCTGGAATAAAGTGTTATGCTGAACTTTGTTTATATACATGTTTTAAACACGTTTTTGAAGATAAAAAAAGCTTTGAGTACATGTATGTATAAACCAAGGCATAAACTTAGAAATAAACATTTTCAAAAATATAGAAACATTCAAAACAAGTGTGTGTGCAAATCCTAGAGCCAAATTTCACATATTCTATCTTTAACAAAACTACACTTACAAACTTCTAGGTCTTCAAGACTTCATCATGGGCAATCTTCACTTGATCTTCAATATTGTACTTTGAGCCCAATTTGACTTGTCTTGAGTCCAATGTACCTTCCTTTAGGGAAGAATTCATCTCTTTAATATATAAACCTGAAACACACTTAAACAACAATTTATATTAGTACAAATAACTAATATGTTTTGTAATCATCAAAATACACTAAACATGGGTTGATTGTAACCTTGGGCCAACAATTACAAGGTATTTGTAGGCTGTAGAGGCTTGGGGAGCACGAAAGGAGCGGCCACGTGTCAAAGATCCGCGCTTAAATCCATCACATTGCCGCGGGAAGGTGGCAAAAGCTGCATTTCCGTGGCTAGATCAAGCACAGAGGCCGAGATCTTCTACCATCTGTCCCTTCTCCTGAGTGGTAGCTTCGAGGTATATCCATCTTTTGCGCACTTGGGCATGTATTAGTCCAAATTCATTCTCCAATTTTAGGACTAAACTACCATCCTCTAGAAACCGCTTTCTTGCTCTTCAAAAAATCCTATTTAATTATCCAAAAATTAGCTTTAAATTAGGATTTATCACCAATTTGCCCTTTTTCTTTCAGTTATCTACAAAAGACCCAAAAGAGAATTATTAGCAAAATAATTAATATAAATCAGTAGGAAATGTGATTATGATGATAAAAAATCGGTTACTAATCATCCATGCGGGGTATATTGTAGAATTTGACCACAAGTTAATCAGCTAGTAGGGGCAAGACCAGTGGGAGGTATCCGTGCCTGAGCAACATGCCTAATTATATCAAACTACTGTTCTTCAAAGGTTTACCTCTTAATTCCCAACCTTTGGCTCCGATTTGGCAAGAGTCAAATTCTAATTAACTTTCCTCTTCGGTCAGTCTCCTATTGAGTCCGAGATGTCCCTAGGGCCAACATCTGCTCAATTTTAAGTTAGGCTGGGTTAGTGAGTGAGGAGATGATTTTGGGCTAAGGAAAGATAATGACTTCTCAACCTTATCTTATTTATAGGACAAACCCTTAATTTGTTTTAGTATGCGTGTGCAAGTATATAGCAAAATAACACCCGAGCAATAAAATATAAGTATGTTCTTAAGCTATATGTAATGGAGACGCACCTTGGCTCCAACACTCTTCAACAGTAATTTAAATGTAACGAATTAAACAAATGCCTAGAATCTAATGTCTAAACATTTTTTAGCATTAATAAACAACCATATTTTGTGTTATAACAGTATATAAAATATGTTAAATAGGAAAATTATCAACTGAAATAGCTAAATTCTTGAATTTGAAGTAACCTGTAAGAAACTACAGTTAGTAGCTCGCCACAGTTGTGGGTTCTAATGCTCTACCTTCTTGGACAGAGGTACAGAGTAGCAATATATCCACTATAGCTCCTAGTTTTCAAATATTAGCCCTACACAAAAAAAAAACAGAGAAGAAAAAGTTAAACTGTTTAAACTAAATCAAAAATAAGAAAAACTTATCGTCCCTCCCCGGCAATGACGCCAAAATTATGATCGAGCCAAACCTGCATAGAAAAAATATAAAAGTTTAGAACAATGCTAGGTCCCCAATGCTACCGTGTAACCTAGAGCTAACGAGTCGTGATCCATAGAGAAGGACAGGGATTGAGTTTAGACCTGCACAAAAAATACAGAATTTTAGAAATGAAGAATAGAATGTTCAAGTTCTCAATACTATCACGGTAGCAAGTGGCTATGCGGGTCGTGATCCACAAGGAGGGAATAGCGATGAAAGCGTTTAAATATGTTCTCTTTTAGTTCATTAAAGATGGTTAAAAGTTTTTTTATTGTTCTTGTAAAGAAAAGAAAAATAAAATCTATTGTTTAGTTAAGAAGAAGCGGTAGATTGAGAAGGTGGAGAAAACTGAAAATGGGTTTATACAAAGAAAGTGAAAAATGTAAAGAGTTGGTAATTTTGAACTCGTTTTCTAAACCTAGAAATGAAAATAAAGAAAAGCTAACTAAAACACTTGCCTTTTCGGTGCTTGCTTACCTTTGATCTGTATTGACGATCTACCTTGGGTTCAAGGCGATTGAAGCATGACAGATGGGATCTTCCCCACTCCCATTCTAAACTACAAAATGAAGGAGCAAGCTATACTAACATAGAAATGGTTATCCATCACCATAAATCATCAACGACACTTGCAATGGCAAGGCAACTTCGAGGCTATCGTAGTCATTTGGATTCACAAACACAAAGGAGGGAAGTAGAATAAAATAAGAATAAAAAAGAAAAGAAAACTTTAATTCGATTCAAATAACAATGAAAGAAAGAAGACTTACTTACACTGGTGTCACCCTCAGTACAAGCTTCACATTCCTTTATGAAACTCTCATCTCCTTTCAGTTACAAAAATAAAATAAAAATTACATAAAAGAAACTAAAAATTCTATGTTACAGACTATACAATAGTCTAACCTATACTCTCTGTTGAATCCTTCTCTTTTTGCCTCTAAAAAATACAGTATCTACAGGCAAAATAGAGAGAGGAGATGATGAACAGATAAGGGGAGCAAATGCTCCGCCAGATCTTGCAACCAAGCCGCGGATCCGCGGATCCATGGTCAGGATCTGGCCATTTGGCCACATCTTGGGAGCAAACTACTCACTCGCTTTGTATCGTCCGTTTATCCAATTGGTTTCACGATTTATTCTCTGGATTTGACGATATCTCTGTTGATCCTCAAGCTAACCAAATAAATCAAATAAATTCAAATTTAAACCGATTTCTATTTGGTATTATTTGTCCCAATTTGCTCTGATCTCATTAAATCTTCTATCTCAATCCTTGATTTTGAATTAAGCTCATTTAAATCTGAATTTGAATGGGCACTTGGGCTCGTTCTCTCTCCTTCTCCACTAAACAGAACCTGCACATATTTAAACAATAAATAGGATTAAATTAACAGAGTTTATTAAAAATAAATGTGAGAATGTAATTCTAAATATGCAAATTATGTGTACAATCGTACACCTTCACCTTTCTTTTGCTCGTCCTCGAGCAAAACAAATAAAAAGCAAAAATAGAGATAACATAATCTAACTCACTTTTGTAGAAATCACAATTGCACTTAGCATGTGCAACAAGCCGTTAAACCTCTAAGTTACCCCAAAAGAACGAGTTTTGTCTCTGAGAGCTTTCAATAGATTACACCCATAAAATCCATAAAGAAAGAGAAACAAAATGTTGGTATTTTTGAAAAGCAACTTGAAAAAGAGAGAAAATATTTGAAGTATTATTGTAAGAGTTCATGTAATCTATAAGTTATAGGAGAACTGAATTTTTCATTTCTAAATTTAATCTCTATTCAAAAATTTATTATCAATCAAGATAAGGAGTCAAATTATATTTCTCATCTAGTCTATTACTTTACTCTAAGTCATATGCACCTTCGTGACCGTGAAATTTTGAGTAGGGGCAATTTACCTCTAACTCTTATGCCTTATTATATATATATATTATATTTTTGGTGGTATTATTCCTTAGTTATATTAGGCTTTCTAATTTGCTCATGTAATAAGCTTTTAGTTGGTGACACCCAAACTGACGGTGTTAGGGCACCGGGTGAGAAAACACCTCAAGAACTTAAGGACTCGAGCAAACAAGGCCACAAAACTAAGGATTTTATATGGACTACTTTTAGGCGTGAATACTTATACTTTATAAGGCACAAATACTGGGCTTAGTCAGAGAATTTTTGATATATATATATTTTTTCTTTTTTATAAGGCATAAGAATTTTTGTTTTTAAACTTAAATTTGTGTAAGTATATAAAGTATGCATATTTCATTAAGGTAAAGATCAAAACTAAATTACTTTTTCAAATTTTCTTCCTAACCCTAGAAATTAAACAAATAATCTTATTTTGACCAAGTATAAAAAAATCCTAATAATGATTCTTCTATTCCATAAAATTAACTTAATTTTTTACAAAAAAATAGGTCAAAATATTGCTTATCTTTTCAAAAAGTTTTTAAAAGCAAAGAAAATGTTAAATTTTTTATTGTATTTTTAAATAAAAAGAAAACTTATGTTATGTTAGAACTCTCCCCATACCTATTTCATGCATTGTCCTTAATGTATGAATGAATACATAAATGCATGAAAAAGAAGAAAGGGAAGAATATTGTTACCTCAAGGTAGTGGTTCCGGTGGTGGTCGGATTAGGCCAAGCGTTGCTACCCTATCAAGATAATGTGGTGATTCACGGAACCCACCTTTATTGATCTCTTTTCTATTTACATATTTATAATCCCCAATATGAATAGGATCATGCAAGATCCTATCATAAAATTTATTCCTTTTACGTGACCAATCTAGGAAAATCATCACTGAGTAATTAAGATTAATAGCTATATCCAACAAAAGAATGTGACTTGGTGGAATGGTTGACTTGGGCTCAAGAGTGATAGGTTCGAAAACCATTACTAACTCCGGAGAATCAACTTTGGGTTTGGGAGTCAGTTTTGGTTCAAGAGTTGAGTCCAAATCAAAGAATTTAATTTCATATTCTTTTTCCATTAATGAAATGTGACTATTCGAAATAGGTAGTTCAATTTCAAAGTCTATGAGTATGGAATCAATGTTGACTCAAGAAATAGGCCTAAATTGGGTAATGATATCAGAGTCTATTTTCCATTATGTTTGCAAAGGGGGAAAACTTACAAAAAAGAGTTTGAGGAGCTAAATTACAAGTATTCTTAAAAAGATTACAAGTAGATCTCCTCAGAGATTCTGGAGAAGTGTGCCGATAGGAGTCTGGTCAGCGCGCGACCACTTTGTCCCTTTGACGATGCGAGCGATGAGATTCCCTTCTCGCCTGGTTCGGGGAATCAGAGAATAGAAGGTTGGTAGAACCCTCTTGCTGCTTCTCAAAATCGCCTTCGATAAGGAATTCCTTCTCGCCTGGTTCCGGAGATTCCTTGAGAAGAAGGACGATGTTAGGGCATCAACACCCTAGTTAGAGAAAGCAATTCTCTAAAAGGTCTCTGAATTCGAGAGCGCACGGTGCTTATGAAGAAGCCTCTGCTTGTGGAGTCCTCTTTTCGTCTTCTCTCGATCTATCTTTCCTCCTTGTACCCCTGACGGGTTATTTATAGGGAGAGCAAGGGTATAATTGTCCCTTGAAGATATGAAAACAGATTGAATCAAATCTGTTTAAATCTGGAAAGTAGCCTTGCTGCGAGGCTAGGATCAGTTTCTGCGAAGCTAGAAATGTCAGGTCGGTTGATCCTCTTGATCTGTTTTGATCCTTTCCATATCGTTGGAGGATTTACCCTGATCTTCTTACTCGTTTTAAGAAGAGTCAAGAGATTGTGGCAATCAACTGCCAAATTTGATCTCTGATTTGATCTTAATTAGATTTGATCTGATTGGATCCGATCTCATCCGGAGATTTGATTGGTCAAAGGTTGATCGTGGCAGATTCATAGCGGAGCCATCCGCATTGAGCTCGTAGCGGAGCTAGAGGCAGCTTCTGGCGAAGTCCGAAAGAAACCCTTTGGCGGAGCTGGAAGTCCTCTTTGGCAAAGTTGCGAGTTAGCTTCCTGGCGAGGCTTTGGATGGCTTCAAGGCGAAGTCGAGTGATGTTAGCCTCTCAGGCGAGGCTATCCCTTTGGGCTCATGCGATGCTAAGTGCTAGCACCTTAGACCTGCTGAGGTCTGTTTAGAAACAATCCGGGTTCACTGTCTGCTTGCTGGATCAGTGGAGTCCAAGTTGCTTCCTTGTCCCTCGGAGATGGGTGGAAAACTGGTCTTCAGCTCGTCTGTCACTTGTCTTTTGTAAATGTCAACAAGTTTAGACATTGTTCGGACCAATAAGAATCTTATCTTTTTTAATTGTCAACAAGACCCCCTTCAAAGTTTTCGAAAGTCTGCAATAGCTCAGACTTTGAAATACTTTGAACTGCTTTGATAGGTGGTGAATGGAGTATGAACGTCGCCATGATGGTTGAGTTCAGCTTCTTTTAGAATCCTGCTTTGGGATGTAGATTCGCCAAGGAATCATGTAGACTCGCGTCCGGGTAGCTCTGCAGCTAGATAGGTTCGCATCTGGAACATCTGTCGCTTTCCTGAGGCCAACTGCCGTGGGCTGGTTACGAGGAGGATTATTCCTTTCTTCGTGCTGATCGAGGGAGATATTCTCCGATTTGCACATTTCCAAGGGAGGATATTCCCTTTCTTCAAGGCGCAATAAGTGCCTTTATGAGGGAGACGTTTTCTCCCTTCGCACGGTTCCAAGGGAAATCGTCCCTACTCTCAAGGCGTAATAAATGCCTTAAATGCGCTCGTGCTTCCATGCTTGAGGCGGCAGCGCTCAGGCCATGGGGCCTATAAATAGGACACTTGAGGTCCTCTGAAGAGAAGTGCTTTGCCTCTCTTCTCTTCTCTTGGTTTGAAAGAGATACTCAGATCTCTGAACTAGTAGGAATGCTCACTCCGGTCATTATCCGGCCAAGGACCAGTAAGTCTTGATCATTCAACGACTTCACTGATTTTAGGGAATTCATCTCCCTTAATTTAGCTTTAACAGCTGCTTCAGGGATTAGTTTCCCTTACTCTTCCTCTTGCAATTGACTGATCTGCAGAGAAGGATTTTGATATAGCTTCCGCAACGAAGCTATCATTCTGACTTGATCACAGAAGGATCACTGCATGTTAAGTCCGCTGCCCAGGCAGAACTTGGGACTTGGTCTCTTCAATAGTTGAGCCAGTCTTGCCATATAGGTGGGGCTAAGACTGTGTCCCTCAGGATCAGTCTGGCTTAGCCATATAGGCGAGGCTAGGACTTGGCGTCTGCTGAGCCAACTCATCAGTGCTGTGCAAGCGAGGCTTATCCTCTGCTTTACTGAAACTGGATCGCTTCGACCCAAAAGATTTGGCTTAGTTCTTTTGTAGCTTCTCCTGTGCTTAGTTGCTAATCTGTTCCGTTTTGCCTTGCAGTGGGCTATGTTCGCCAATCTTGTGACTTGATGGAAGGAACCATAAAATTGCCTTATGCTTCCCCGGTTGAAGCTTTACTTTTAAGCAGGAGGAACAATTCGGGGCAGCGGGTGCGTGTCCGAGAGGCTATTGGCAGCCTCTTATACGAGATGATTCGTTCTGAGGTGAGGCTGGTAGCCGCTTTGTCGGAGATGATCCGCTTCGGGGTAGTGGGCGTCACCTGTGAGATTACTGGCATCATTGCCAACTTTCAACTTTGGTGGCCTCTGTCGGGGCTGATCCACTTCGGGAAGGCGGGCATCACACCTGTCAGGCCATTGATATCAGTGCCAATTCCCATTATAGGTGGTCTGACGTGTTGGCGGCGATAAGTTTTATTGCCAGGCTTCAACAAAAATGACCTCGCTTTCCAGTGGCAAAATCTGTCATTTTTGAGGAGAATAATGGCCGTGTCCTTGCGGCACCACTGATTACGGCTTATGCAGGAGGAAGGCCTTCTTTGTCCAGTTGGCTTGACTTAGAAGCGGATAAAACCACTTGTATGCCTTTGCGCGGATGACCTTGTTAAGCAACTGGGTGTGTTGTATGAAACACAACTTTGATGTAATATCAATGTACCCTTCCTTTTAAATTAATGAAAGTTCATCTTCTAATCATCTGATTTTTGCTTGCTTTCATTGGGAGTTTGGCCATAGCGGGGCAAAACTGTATGCGAAGTTAAGGACATAGTCCTTTCTTTGAGTGATCTTTGCGAGATTGGCATGTCAGCGCCTTTTAGAGGGCTAAGGTAAGCCTCTCGGCGAAGTCCTTGAAGGATTGTGCGAAGTTCGCACTTTGCTCCAGTGCGAAGTTAACCCTTGGTGGGATCGAAGCAGCGCTTCTCGGGAAGGCACTTTGGGCGGCGTTTCGAATTAATTCGAAACGGCGGCATACGCCCTTTTCGAGGCCTCGTTTCAGGCGCTGATTGGCCTATAAAAGCCCGATCGGGCTAAGCAGGAAAAGATCTCCTTTTTCAGAGAGATTTCTTGACTTTCCTTCTTCCTCTTCCTTCTTCGTTCAGAGAACTCTGAGAACTCTTGCAACTCTTTAATGGCGCCCAAAAGACGATCGGGAAAAGAAGTGGCGACTTCTGCAGCGGAGGGTCCTCCTCCGGTCATCGAGCGACCAGTCACCGGTAAGGGATTTTCCTATCTGATTAGAGACCGTGGTCTCTTTCCTTTGGAGCGACATTTGGCTATTAGGACGATCGAATATGATCTGTCCTCATTAGGGAACTCGTTTCCTTGAACCTCCCTATTTTCCTTGCACAAGGGAATTAAAAACCGAACAGTTCTTCCTTAGGCTTCCGTACGAAGCCATTACTCGGGCATTCTCCATCCTGTTGAGGAACAGGATATAGGTTTGTTCCTTCAGTCATGGCCACGAAGGGTGACTTTTGACCATGATGCCCTCTTGGTGACGTCAGCCCTTAGGGCTATACCACTTCCTGCTTAAGCGAAGTTGGTACTTTGGACGCTTTTTTTTTTTGCAAAAATGCAGTTTTATCCGTGAGGTCAAGCTTCATCGAAGTTGTCGCCTTGCTGGCCTTGCTCACCGAGCGAGGCTATGCCTTAGTGAATTTTTATGTCTTCGTATCCACTTGATTGTTGAACTAATCATAGTTCATTTATGTCTTTGCAGTACATTACACTTCCGGTCTCCTGAACAGTCTGTTTGGGCTAACCAGTCGAGCAGATGGTAACCTCAGCCTGCAATTCCATGGACAGGCTTCTTTGTTCAGTGAGCGGAGCTCTCTCGTCCGGGATACACTCATCCAAGGCGGTCATCCGCAGACCACGCGGAGTATTTTGACCACGGCCCCTCTTGAGGATGTTGACCGTCGGACTTATAGAAAGCCCGACTTTATGTTCGGGGATGCCGCACCCGATCCCGATCGCCAGTTGCAGGCAGGCGAAGGACAATGGATCTTTCAACTGGATGGCGAGAAGTTTTACCTTCCGTCCACTAAGCGGCACTTTCCTTTGTCTTCTTTCGTGAATGTGACTCAGGCTCGGAAGATGGCGTGGGGCGTGAGCCAAAGCGTCGAATCCGTCCATGTTGGGAGATTGATCTTTCAGTCCGGCTATTCGAGGGCGGGCCCTCCCCACAGCATAATGGGGCTATACCCTGGGAAGGTATCGCGGGAACTTCCAGTGGGAGAGAACCCGGCTGTGGCGCAGACCTTTGGCACTCAGTTCTGCGCAGTTGACGGGAACTACCCTGCCACTGACTTCAGGGCTCCCGGTTGGATTCATCCTCCTAAGACATGGTGGGCGGAGTTGACCAACTATATCCTCGCTCACTTCGAGGAGGACTTGGAGGGGTTGAACCTCTATGAGGCCGTCAGGGCGACCTGCTACGGCATTGAGATGAAGGTGGCGTGCTTCTACGCCATCCTTGAGTTGTACTGTCCGGCTTCGGGGACTTTCTTCACCCCGGTTGGCGAGCTGGGCATGGCTTTGCATGAGATGTGGGAAACCTCTGCTCTGCCTTTCGGGTCTCTTCCATACGAAGAGTACTTCCCTGCGAGGCGGAGTTGGCTATTCTGGAGAAACAGGAGCCTACTTTGCTCGAGACTTATCGGGAGTTGATGTGCCACTTGCATATTTGTTCCAGCATCCACGGTGGTGGCAAGGGTAGCTCGAAGAGCTTGAAGAGCTAGGGAGGTTACCTGTTCCCAGACATGAAGAATGCTCCTGAAGCAGCTCATCGCGGAGTTGCTGATGGCGATATTGTAGAACGAATGGAGATGTGTCTCCAAAGGGATATCATTGTAACAGAAGACGCTGGTCCTTATGAGAAGGGTGATACCCTTCGGAGCTTTCACCGTCAGGCCCGTCGGCCTATGTCTCGAAAGGCGCTGCTGGCCGGTTTCTTAACCGTTTGGTTAAAGAAGTGTGTTGTGCCTTCTTCCTCGGGTGACATCGTCCACCCGAATGTTCTGCTACCCGCCGTTCGCTTGGCCCATGGCCACCGTCTGGGTCTTCTCCCGGCCATGGTGTTCTGTATTCAAAGAGGCCTTCGCGCATTAACGGAGGCTTTCTGCAGGCCACCGGCGTCGAGGCGTGGGAAGAGTGCTATCCTTCCTTGTGATGGACCCAATCCTAGGGTGGGTCTGCCATACACCTACTTGATGGCGTGGTTCACCTTACACTGCCCTACTTTGAGTGGAGCTGGGGAGGACCCTCCGCAGGGTGTTCGAATGGCGCTTCTCCGCCGATTCGAAGGCTGTTCTTGGATGAAAACCTACGTGGCCGAGGCCCGTAAGTTAGTGCGTCGTCATGACGCTTATAGCCTGTTCCGCTATTTTCCTCGTATTTGAGGTGCAGGATACAACGAGGAATTCCGAGATACAGAGTCGGCACGGTCTCCCATGAGTCGGGGCGTTTTCGAGTGGCTGGTCAGCATCCGGCCATCGCACTTGCTGTACAGGAGTGGGGATACCTGCTACCTGGAACCCTATGTTCCAAGTCGGTTCGCCCGCCAGTTCGGGTACGACCAACTGTATGTGGGCAACCCCAATTCGGACCTGGCTTTTATGGGGAGTCTTATTGATGGGGCCCGTGCCTGGCGGTTCTTTACTGCGGATGGCACTGGGGCGTGGCTACGCACGCCGCTGCAGGATCCCGGCCTCTCGACGACCCTGTGCTTTTGCCAGTGGTACGCGGCCTCCAACTCCACACCTCCTGGATTTAACACCAACAGTTCGGGTGTGAAGTTAATCTCTCAGCGACTGAAGCGGAAGGCCTCTGAGAAGAAGGAAGGCAAACGGGTTCGTGTCCCCGGCTTGGAGGAGTTCATCGCTGTGGATGACAGCGAGGCTTCTGATGCAGGGAGTCCTCGCTTCGTGGCGGGGGCTGGAGCTGATACTCATGTGGCTGGATCTGGTGTGGTGGGGACATCTTCCCCACGACGTGCGGGAGGAGTGGAAGAAGAGGATTCTGACGTCCACTTCAAGAGAAAGCGGGCGGGTAGCTCTCGTAGGAAATCATTGGCGAAGAAGTCCCGTCGCCAAGCTCCTACGATTGTCGTAGAGGGTTACCCCTCTACAGCGATTCCTCCTGCTGCCCCATTAGCAGCTGAACCGTCGGTTGCTGACCGACTAGTGGTGAATTCGCTCCAGGTCTTGGTAAGGTTAACCTTGTTCATATAATACGCCTTTTTGTGCGTTCCCATTGACTTATTATCAATCCTTTTTGATTGTAGGAGCTGAGGCAGCTGGAGAACAAGGGGAACATTATGATCCCCTACTCACTTATGGAGCTGAAGCTGGTTCCTGTGCCCTTCCGGAGGAGTCTGGAGGTGATGTGGCCAACATCGGTCCTTCGGGTGCTGGGACTTCTAAAGGAAGTCCTGAGGCATCGAGCTCTATCGGGTGGTCCACAGGATATTCGGCAAGCGAAAGCGAGCCGGTTGTTCGTGCTGATTCAGGCAAAAATTTTCCGATGGAGCCCCTGGAGACCGGTGCGGCCGACGAGATGTTCGAGGCAACATCATCCTTTGGTATTGTCCTAACCTTTTGGCTTCTTCTGTAGTGTCCCGACTAACCGCAGTCTTGTTACAGGTGTTCGGCCTCAAGATGCATCAGCTTCAAGGGAGCCGGTAGATCTCCCCGAAGGGTCAAGGGGTGACATGAGCGCTTCGGCCACGGCGGATGCTGCTGTGTTGGACGCGCTGTATGGCGACCTGCCTTCTTATCAGCCCAAATCAGCTGAAGGACCAAAGGTTGAAGGGGCGGCAGTCCCGGAGGTATCCTCACTCCCAATCACATCAACGAGTGAGGTGCGGACTGTTTTTCCGAGTGCGGCACTGAGGGTGATCGCAAGCCCTACTTCTCTAACCCTGGTGGTTGAGCCTGCTGCTCAAGAGGTGGTTGCCAGTCCTACCTCCGCGGTGGCTGGCGTGCTGGTTTCGATGAGGACTCCGCCGAGATCGCCTTCGGCTAGTCCTGCTGCTGTCAGTGTTCCCGCTGCTTCTTCTGCGACGGCGTCGACCAGGCTGGTGGACTATTCCGAGGTTGCCTCCCTGCCAGAAATGGCTGAGGCCGAGAATGATTACATAGGTGACCTGGTCGATAGCTTTTATAGAAGCTTGGAGCGAACTATCGACCTAGTTTTGAAGGGCTCGCCTGTACCATTCTCGAAGCTGAAGGTGGTCCTCTCCCGTGACATTGAGAGCATTCGGGACTTTGAGGGGTATCATCAGGCTGCTGCTTTAGAACTCCTGGTGGATGAACTTGAGAAGGTTGTAGAGGAGTGGCGCCGTCTCTATCGCTCAGACCCGACGTCCTTAGCTGATGAGCAGCTCGCCTGTCTTGTTGCCCGAAAGCACGAGGCCCGGCTTGCTGCTCAAGAGGCTGCTAAGGCCGTCTTTTCTGATTTGAAATCCTTGGAAACAAGGCAAGCGGAGGTTGGAAGTGCAATTGACGCCTCCACTAGTGCTCTTCTTGGCGCTGAGGATAAGATTGCGAAGGCTGAGGAAATGATCAGGAAAGCAAATCTCCTCTTATCCAAGGCCATACCGGTGCGTCTTGAGGAAACTGCGCGGCTTGAAGAGCTCAAAGCTCAGAGTGAGGAGTTTGCGCGGCAGGAGTTGTCACAGGGGCAACTTTGGCGGAAGTTGAAGCTCGTCTGGCCCAGGCGGTGGACTTTGATGAGGCTGAGCTGAGGTCACAGGCGCTTGCCCAGGCTGCTAACGACAGGAAGACGAGGCTAAACACCCTCGGAGAGCGGCTCAGATCATACATTGTACGCTTGTAGGTCATTGTATACGTGCCTCCATGTGTCCCCATCTTTTGGAATTAATGGAAATTCTTTCTTTTGTTTTGGCTTCTGTCGAATCTCCAATCTTGTTCTTGCTTGAGGACATAATCTTTGAGACGTGGCTATCCGTCGGTTCAGAGGTCGCAATGACATAACCGATTAAGACGTCAGCAATCTCGAGGTTAGCCCTTTGCGGGGCTGAAGGGGAGATACTTGCCTTTTGTAAATGTCAGCAGGCATCAGTGAGTCCTGTCTTTTGTAAGTGTCAACAGGCTCAAAGTTGAGACTTAGCTGTCCGCTGGTTCAGAGGTCGCAATGACATAACCGGTTGGGACGCTACTAAGCTCAATGGTAGATGAAACTCGGCTATCTGCCAGTTCAGAGGTCGCAATGACATAACTGCTTGAGAAGCCACCAAGCTTCAAAATAGGTGATACTCGTCTTTTGTAAATGTCAACGAGCATCGAGACCTGTCTTTTGTAAATGTCAACAGGGCTCGGGGTTGAGACTTGTCTTTTGTAAATGTCAACAAGCTCAAAGTTGAGACTTAGCTGTCTGCTGGTTCAGAGGTCGCAATGACATAACCGATTGAGACGCCACCAAGCTCAAAAATGGTGATACTTATCTTTTGTAAATGTCAATAAGTATCGAGACCTGTCTTTTGTAAATGTCAACAGGGCTCAAGGTGGAGACTTGTCTTTTGTAAATGTCAACAAGCTCGAAGTTGAGACTTAGCTGTCTGCTGGTTCAGAGGTCGCGATGACATAACCAATTGAGACTCCACCAAGCTCAAAAATGGTGATACTCGTCTTTTGTAAATGTCAACGAGTATCGAGACCTGTCTTTTGTAAATGTCAACAGGGCTCGGGGTTGAGACTTGTCTTTTGTAAATGTCAACAAGCTCAAAGCTGAGACTTAGCTGTCTGCTGGTTCAGAGGTCGCGATGACATAACCAATTGAGACGCCACCAAGCTCAAAAATGGTGATACTCGTCTTTTGTAAATATCAACGAGTATCGAGACCTGTCTTTTGTAAATGTCAACAGGGCTCAAGGTGGAGACTTGTCTTTTGTAAATGTCAACAAGCTCGAAGTTGAGACTTGGCTGTCTGCTGGTTCAGAGGTTGCAATGACATAACCGGATGAGACGCCACCAAGCTTAAGGTTGCAATGGAATTTGGGAGAAGGTCTCGTTTTCACGGGGAGAAACGAGGGAATCACTGTCATAGGTTTAATGTTAACGTAACAGCGAAATGTATATGTGGTCTTACTATTCTATGGATGAGAATTGGTAAGTGACTTTGGAGGTCTCGTTCTCACGAGGAGAAATAAGGGGACTGCTGTCATAGGTTTAATGTTAACATAACAGCAGAATATATGTGGCCTTACCATCCTATGGATGAGAATTGGTAAGTGATTTTGGAGAGGGAATCAAATGGGAACCGGTCCCTTAGGATTTTTAGCAAATCCCCAGCTGTCAACGGGTTTGATATGCCTTTACCAACTACCGTTTGAATTGGGCTAGCCATGCTATTCCCCTCAGCATGATGAGTTGTCGAGGACTTATGTTGGGCTTACAGGCCAACATTTTCCTCTATCCTTAATCGTTAAGGATATTGGATTATCGGGTTAATGTCTGCATAACCCTGATTCCCCTTTAGGATAACCGGTGCACGGCCAGGTTCCTGTTAGTTTATGGCTGTATGACCTCACTTGGAGGAAGAGAAAGGCTCTCTTTGTGTGTGCTTCGGACACGGAGATCTTGATCAGAGGTGCAGTGTTAACTTGATCAAGAGAAGGATCCTTGATTAAGGATAATACTTCTTTAAGAACTTGCCATTGATCGGCATCATGAGTAGGTCGCCATCTGAAGTCATGAGGCGGTATGCTCCGTTTGAATAGACTGTTTCTATCACAAACGGTCCTTCCCATTTAGGTTGAAATTTGCCTTTGGTCTTGTGCGTCATAATCATCGGTCGTCTGACGGCTAAGACCAGGTCTCCTTTCTGAAAGATTCTCTGTTTGACCTTATTGAAGGCTTTTGAGATTCGAGCTTGATATAGCTCGATATGCTGCTGAGCTTGTAGTCGCTTCTCGTCCAAAGCTTCGAGCTCTTGAAGGCGTAGGCGATCATTGTCCTCTGATGTGGTTTTAGTAATCAGAGCTATACGTAACGATGGCATCTGGATTTCCAATGGGAGGACTGCTTCGCACCCATATACCAGGGAAAAAGGCGTATTGCCTGTCGGTGTCCGCACCGTGGTTCGGTAGGCCCAAAGACATTCACCGAGCTTTTCGTCCCAATCTCGCTTATTCGAGGAGACAAATTTCTTGAGCAGCTTGATGATTGTTTTGTTGAATGCTTCCGCCAAGCCATTGGCGGTGGAATATAGGCAGTTGAAGCCACATTCTGAATTCGGTATTTATCGCAGAACCGATAGAATACTTGGCTTATGAATTGGGGACCGTTGTCGTGGATGATCCGCCTAGGTACACCAAATTGATGGATGATGTGGTGCTTGATAAAGTGAACCACATTGGAGATTTTGACTTCAACCAGTGGTATAGCCTCCGCCTATTTTGAAAAGTAGTCGGTTATTGCTAGGATAAACCGGTGACTTCTTGTCGAAGAAGGGCTGATTGGCCCTACGACATCTATTCCCCATGCTTCAAATGGCCATGAAGCAACAGTCGGGTGGAGCCACTTCGAAGGCTGGTGTATGAAATCTGCATGAATCAGACATGCTTTACACCTTCGTGCATATTGGATGGCGTCGGCTATCATGGTTGGCCAGTAATATCCAAGCCTATGCAACCTGTCTTTAAGTTTAGGACCTGGCTGATGAGCTCCGCAAATGCCATCGTGCGCTTCTTGGAGCGCTTCCTGTGCCTTTGAATTGAAAAGGCAACGGAGGAGAACACCGTCATATGAACGACGGTAAAGTGTCTTCAGAGTCGGGTCGTAATAGAACCGGAGAGACCTTCGTCTGATGGACGCCGCTTCCTTAGGATCGTCTGGCAGCAGACCATGCAAAGCATAGTCAATGAGAGGAAAGCGCCAGTCTCTTGGTTCAAGATTTGTGGAGACATTATAGACTTCTCGAATTCTTAGCATGTGCTTGGAGCATACAAGATGTCGAGTTGCGACTGTGAGGTGATACTCGGTGTCGGCTGGTAAGGCTAGAGTTGTTGCTAATGCAGCAAGGGCGTCCGCCTTGGTATTTTGAGATCGAGACACATGCCCGATGTAGAAACCTTCAAATAGGTTAGCCAATTCGATGGCTGTATGGTAATAAGGCACCAAGTCATCATGGCGGACTTCGTATTCCCCTTTAACCTGATTGATGATCAGTTTTGAATCGCCATAATCTTCGAGGTAGCGTACCCCCATTCCATGGGCGAGTTGAAGACCGATGAGCAGAGCATTATATTCTGCAACATTGTTGGAGCATGATTCTGTCAGAGAAAATGCTCTGGGCAGGACATGATTCTGTGGGGAGATAAACACAACCCCCACTCCGGCAATAATCTTGCCTTTAGGGCCCATTCGGGATGCTCCATCAAAGAACATCTGCCACACTTCCTCTTCTGAGGTTGCATAAGACTCGAAGACCTCATCGGGGATGTCTTCGTGAAGTTTTGAATGCTCCGGAACTGGATGAGCAGCCAAAAATTCTGCAAGGGCCTAGCCTTTAACCGCCTTCTGAGGCGTGAAGATCATGTCGTATTGAGACAATAAAAGTGCCCACTTAGTCAATCTTGAATTCAGTGATCCTGGCTTCGTTATAAGAAGACGCAATGGGTTTACTCTGGAGATGACATGTATGGTCTGGCCGACCAAATAATGTCGGGTCTTCTGAATAGCGAAGACGAGAGCTAAACACTCTTTCTCGATAGGGTTGTAGCGAGATTCCGCTCCTATGAGAGTTCTGCTCAGATAATAAATGGCCTGCTCGTGGCCATTGTCGTCCTTTTGAGCGAGGATGGCACCGAGGGAGTAGTCCAGAGCTTTTACATAAAGCAAGAATGGCTTCCCTGATGTAGGGGCCACTAAGACTGGAGGTTTTGTGAGGTACCTCTTGATGTCTTCGTAAGCTTCCTGGCAAGCTTGATCCCATACGAAGGAAGCACCCTTTTTCATGAGCCGGGTGAACGGTTGACAGCGGCCTGAGAGATTTGCGATGAATCTTCTGATATAGGCCAGCCTGCCTTGCAAGCCTCTGAGCTCTTTGAGATTCCTTGGTGGATGCATGCTCTGGATGGCTTTGACTTTGTCTGGGTCAAGATGAATTCCTTTTGATGTGACAATAAACCCAAGGAACTTGCCACTCGACACTCCCAAGAAGGATTTTGTCGGATTCATTTTCAGTTGATGAGCCCGCATTATGTCGAACATCGTTCTCAGGTCGCGAAGATGTTCATTCTTGTTGCGGCTTTTGACGGCAATGTCGTCGACATAGCATTCCACCGTTTTTCGGAGATGATCGCGGAAGATCGTACTCATTGCCCACTGGTAGGTTACTCCGGCGTTCTTCAGTCCGAAGGGCATTACAGTGTAGCAATATACCCCCAATGGTGTTCGGAACGAAGTATGCTTCTCGTCGTCGGGATACATCTTAATCTGGTTGTACCCTGAAAAGCCGTCCATGAAAGACATCCTTTCAAACCCGCATGTGTTGTCAATCATGACATCAGTGATGGGCAGTGGGAATTCGTCTTTGGGACAAGCCGTATTGAGGTCACGGTAGTCGATGCAGATCCGTATTTTCCCGTTCTTCTTGAGGACGGGGACTATATTAGCCACCCAATCAGGATGTTGTTCCTCCCGGATGAAGCCACATGCAATGAGCTTGTGAACTTCGGCTTCAATAGCTTCCATGATGTTCGGGCGAAACTGACGTTATTGCTGCTTGACTGGCTTGACGTCAGGCTTGATGTTTAGACGGTGCATAGCGACCTGTGGATTAAGTCCAGGCATATCTTCGTAGCTCCACGCGAAGACGTCTATATACTCTCTTACGAGTGTTATCAATTCTTCCCTTTCTGTAAGTGATAGGCTTTCACTTATAAAGATGGGTTTGGGATGGTCTTGACTACCCAAGTTGACCTGCATCACCTTGTCTTCAGTGGGTGGCTCGCGCAGTTCGAATCGCTTTTCCCATTGAAGGTCTAACTGCTGGGCCTATGGTTCCTTATCAGTGGCTTCTGCGGGCTCCAATTGACTGCTTGAGGTCATATTAATAGTGAGGTCTTTGAACATTCCTCCTATGCTGATATCGGAGTCCCACTCGGAGGATGAAGCCGAATGTGATGGAGCTGACCCATCGTCCTTGACTTGAACTGTTACTGATGATGTGGGTGTGACGTAACCCAACCCCCTGCGTGTACTATCATACTAATTTGCAGGCTTCCTTTAGGCACAAAGTTCCGCATCAAACCGCGCCTTCCTTTTCCAAAATTCAGGCCTGCTCCATGCTTCAAGTCGTACCCCATTTTCTTCATAATATAGCGCGCTGGCCCGCGCGTAATGAAAGAATTGTGGAGTGTCTGAATCTGAGCTTGAATCTGCAGTTGTGGATCCCCGTGGCCGGGTTCTACCGAAGATTATCGGCGGCTGACCTTGTTTGGACGGAGGGATCACCAGTGTGGCCCCTTCTATAGCTTCCATAGATGTGCTGGCCACACTTGGCTCATGTACGGGCACATGCAGAGAGCCATCCGTAATGGATTTAATCGACCCAATACTCGTAGGATAATCAAAAGAAATATTATCATTAATTACCCATTCACCTTCATTCTCTGAAGGAGTATTACATAGGGGATTATTGAGACATGCTATAATTGGTTCACCAATCGGAATGGCTGGCATGCCTGCTTCGGATTCTGAATCCGCCGCCTCGTTGCCACTTTCATCATCGTCCGGCAACGGTTCTTTGAGTGCTCCACCAGCCTCTTGATATAGGAGAGCGTCAGTGAAGTAATTTTCCACCCCTTTGAATGGTTGCCTCTCAGCAAAGACAGTTCGTACTGTCGTATCATCTTCAACATATTTGAAGCATTGGTGCAGAGTAGAGGGAACGATCCAGTTGGCATGGATCCATGGCCGTCCTAGCAGCAGGTTATATGATGTGTCAGCATCAATGACATAGCATGTCACTTCTGACTTCAGGCTCCCAATTCTGCAATGGAGCCGAATTTTCCCAAGTGGGTGACTGCTTCCGCGTTGAAACCATATATTGTAGTAGTGGTTGCGGACAACCTATACAATGGTATGCCGAGGAAGTAGAGAAGCCTTTTGGGGATGATGCTGAGTGCAGACCCCGGATCGACTTGTACCCTCTCAATGCATGTTGAACCGATATATCCGGTGTAGTACAAAGGTCGATCGTGCTTGTTGTCTTTGAGAAGCATATCTTCCGCTGTGAAGGTAATAGCGGGCACCTTTGATTGTGCATGATGACATTCTGGGCAAGGAGACTGAACGTCGTCGTTAGGGATTTCAGGCATGCATGTTAGAAAGGATTCTGAATTGGCTAGCGCATCCCTGAGTGCTTCTCTTGTTTCTTTCGAGAGGCGAAGGAGCTCGTGTATAGTGATACGAGCTGGGATATTGGCCAGCTGAGCCAATATGTCAAAGCGAAAGGGCGTATCAAACCCTTGGCCTGGTGGTTTCTTCAACACGTGGTCGAATCGTACCTCCTTAGGCCTCTCTTTTCCCTTGGTTGGGATTGGAGTGGATGCTGGTACTTGTACTGACGTCGTTTGCTGTTGTGTCTCGTCAGTAGACTTTTCATACTGTCTCAAGTATGATTTTCTGGATCGGGTGCCCGTCTGTTGAGGCGCATCGGCTGTGCAAGCAAGCTTTTCTCCTTCTGAATCACTGAGGGAAGCCGATGTAAGATTGCCGTCATCTGGCAGGATGGAGATGACATTGCAAGACTTGCCCTTTGAGTTGGGCTGCTTTGGATCCCGCTGTACGTCTTGGACGAGGTCTGGGTGTATCCACATGACTTCCCCTGTCTCCAATGTTAAGGGAACAAGACCCTTATTATGTTGAGTTATAGCTGGAGGATGCTTGACTTCCAACGTGGCGCAGGGGCTGCATAAGTCCCATCAGGAACTGTGACCTTCGGAGCTTTACCGAATTCAAGAGTAACCATATTGGCGATGACTTTCTTCTGCTCCGTCTTCAGTGTCAGGACTCCAGCATCGACCAAGGCTTGAATTCTATCCTTGAGGACATTGCACTTGTCAGTAGGATGGTGGACCATCCTGTGGTAGAGGCAGTATTTAGGGTCGTTTGTGCGCCCTATCTCATTGGGACGCCGCGCATCTGGCAGCTTCATTTTGTTCCCTTTGTGGCGCAGATGGAATATGGTGACCACCTGATCGTCTTTGAACGAGTACTGCTTTGGAGGGAACTTAGGCTCCTGATTGTTGAAGCCGCTCTTCTTGGCCTTCGACTGCACATCTTCGGATAACTCCACAGACATAGTCTCTTTGCCTTTAGCTTGAGAAGATTGCGGTAGGTCGCTACGCCCTTTGCTGTTCATGCCCCACTTGCCTCTAGGGGCGGATGGTTCGAACTTTTTAGCCGACTTCTCAGCTATCTCAGCTTGTTCGACCAATTCTTTCCAAGTGTGGGCCTTAACAGCCCCCATGCGAACTTCCACTTGGTCTAGGAAGTTGTGTCTGCATGTCTGCAAGAGCATGGGTAATGGCATCCCTGCTGGGCACATCAAGGATAAGTTTCTGAACCGTTCAATGTAGTCACGGACAGATTCGCCCTTCCTCTGCACAGTGGAGAGGAGCTTGTCCATGGTCACTTCGGTATCGTCCTCATAGAAACGAGAGAGGAACCGAGTTTCCAGGTCGATCCAGGAGTTGATAGAGCCCGGAGGGAGACTTCGGAACCAGTCAAATGCCACCCCCTTTAAGGTGCCAATGAATAGCCTAGCCATGATGGCGTCATAGCTTATGACATTACCAGTCTGGGACCGGAAATAGTAGATGTGTTGATTTGGCGAGCTCTTTCCATCATAGGTATGCAGCGTTGGCGGTTTGAACTTCGGTGGATACGGCACCGAATCCCACTCTAGCGGATAAGGGCGGACTGCCCCTACCTTCTTTAATTCATCCCTCTGAGCTAGGGATGCGATTTGAGCTTGGAGGCCCTTAAGGACTTCGGCGTCTAAGGAAGAACCCTCCTTGGATTTCTCCGGCTTTGGTTGCTCATTGCTGAAGTGTTCCTCCTCATCGTGATTGCTCCCGGCATCATTGTTATTCCGGTTACTGAGGAGTTGAGCGAGCATCTGTTGAATATTGTCCAGAGCCTCTTGCTGGGTTTTGGAAGTTTGCTCCTGAGCTTCCAGGCGCCGACGAAGATCGTCGTTGACGTTATCAGCCATATTGACTGATGCTCTGTCTGTTCGTACTGAACTGACTGTCGCCGAAGAGGCGTACCCACTATCTTCATCTTCTTCGTCCGATGGCTGGAGTGATCTCCTGGGTTCCGGCGAGGCTAGGGCCGTCGAGGAAGAAGGCTGTTCATAATTGTAGGGTATCGTCACCTTGGATCTGGTGTTTCGAAAAACACCTTCCTCATGCACCAAGACTTCGCCTAAGCCTGGGCTATAATCTGGATCTGGGGACTCTCGTCCTCTTCCGGTCATGTTGACGGATGCGGAGGGGAGATCTCGCAAGATACTCCTTCTGCGATGCTTCATCGGGGCTTGTACCGATAGTCGATCAAAAACTGACCGTCGTCTTGGAGGCGTGGCGGGGATTGGTCCCAGCCGGCAATGGACCGAGTGGAGTGTCAGCAGTTGACATCCCACTTGTTGACAACAGGGGGAAGAGGTTTGTTTATCCGCTAACAATTTCCTCAGATCAGACCCGGTTGGGTCCCTGCAATCGAGCGCAAAGGCTCTTTTGGATCGCACATAGGGCGATGTCCTGCTTCTTTTATCCCTGCAGATGGGATTAGCACTGAATAGTGCTTTGGTTCTAGCTTCGCCATCAGACGCGAACTTAGTGCTTGACGCACTGGAAAGCGGAGCACGCTGTGGTGCTTTACCCGCTATGCTGCTGCGAAGGTAATTAGCCTTAGATGGTACTTTGGCTTCGGCTTCGCGGTCATGGACCCTGCGCGTACGCTGTGGTACAGTAGCTTCGCTCATGAGAACGAGGCGGCGCGAGGCATCGCTGCTCTTGAATTGGACAACGGTATGATTGCCGTTGTAACTTTATGATTGGAGCAGACATGCATCTTGCTTTTTTCTTCGCGGGAGAGGCGCGGTTTAGGCGTAGCTACGCCTGAAGCTTCGGTTGAAGACTTCTGTTTAGGCTTCCATACCCGCCTTGGCAGAGGAGACTTAGGTTCGCAGAGAACCTGATTAGCCACACACGAGGCTGAGGGGTGTTGGCAGAATTCTGCTTCTGGTTTCTGATTTGAAACCTTGGTCGTGGAAACCTTCCTATGCTTCCGTGCTCGAAGCATTGGGCCACCCCCAGAGAGGACTTCTTCAAATCTTGCTTGATCGAACTGAACCACCAAGTTCTCACAAGTAAAGGAATCAGACTGCGGACATGCTTCCTTGTTGCGCCAAATAACCGCAGTAGGTTCATAGAGAACCTTTTCTGTCTCCGCAGAGACTTTCCTTGAAAATTTAGCCAGAGAAGCTCTGGCTGCACCGGCTTTTCTGAATTCAGAGTTAGACCCGAAGGTCTGTTCGTCGCATTGCGACACTTGATTCTCGGCAGCGGAGAATTTCTTTCCCCAGCGGAGTCGCCATCTTGTTTTCCATTATGTTTGCAAAGGGGGAAAACTTACAAAAAAGAGTTTGAGGAGCTAAATTATAAGTATTCTTAAAAAGATTACAAGTAGACCTCCTCAGAGATTCTGGAGAAGTGTGCCGATAGGAGTCTGGTCAGCGCGCGACTACTTTGTCCCTTTGACGATGCGAGCGATGAGATTCCCTTCTTGCCTGGTTCGGGGAATCAGAGAATAGAAGGTTGGTAGAACCCTCTTGCTGCTTCTCAAAATCGCCTTCGATAAGGAATTCCTTCTCGCCTGGTTCTGGAGATTCCTTGAGAAGAAGGACGATGTTAGGGCATCAACACCCTGGTTAGAGAAAGCAATTCTCTAAAAGGTCTCTGAATTCGAGAGCGCACGGTGCTTATGAAGAAGCCTCTGCTTGTGGAGTCCTCTTTTCGTCTTCTCTCGATCTATTTCCTCCTTGTACCCCTGACGGGTTATTTATAGGGAGAGCAAGGGTATAATTGTCCCTTGAAGATATGAAAACAGATTGAATCAAATCTGTTTAAATCTGGAAAGTAGCCTTGCTGCGAGGCTAGGATCAGTTTCTGCGAAGGTAGAAATGGCAGGTCGGTTGATCCTCTTGATCTGTTTTGATCCTTTCCATATCGTTGGAGGATTCCCCTGATCTTCTTACTCATTTTAAGAAGAGTCAAGAGATTGTGGAAATCAACTGCCAAATTTGATCTCTGATTTGATCTTAATTAGATTTGATCTGATTGGATCCGATCTCATCCGGAGATTTGATTGGGCAAAGGTTGACCATGGCAGATTCATAGCGGAGCCGTCCGCATTGAGCTCGTAGCGGAGCTAGAGGCAGCTTCTGGCGAAGTCTGAAAGAAACCCTTTGGCGGAGCTGGAAGTCCTCTTTGGCAAAGTTGCGAGTTAGCTTCCTGGCGAGGCTTTGGATGGCTTCAAGGCGAAGTCGAGTGATGTTAGCCTCTCAGGCGAGGCTATCCCTTTGGGCTCATGCGATGCTAAGTGCTAGCACCTTAGACCTGCTGAGGTCTGTTTAGAAACAATCCGGGTTCACTGTCTGCTTACTGGATCAGTGGAGTCCAAGTTGCTTCCTTGTCCCTCGGAGATGGGTGGAAAACTGGTCTTCAGCTCGTCTGTCACTTGTCTTTTGTAAATGTCAACAAGTTTAGACATTGTTCGGACCAATAAGAATCTTGTCTTTTTTAATTGTCAACAGAGTCAACATAGATTCAAAAATTAGAACTAAATCACAAAGTTCTAGGTCGGGGTCACATTCATGTTCAACTTTAATTTCATTGAAATAAAAACTTGCCAATTTGTCAATGGGTTGATATTGGTCAAGTTTAAGTTTATGTGATGAAATTGACTCTTGGTTAAAGTCTCCAAGACACCATGATTCTTGGTTTTTATCAATATGGCTAGGGCAATTGGGAATGGTCGAACAAATGTTAGGTAGAGTTTCCTCATTCCTATCTTTCATTATATTGATCAAATGACTCATTTGTGCTTCTAGTGTTTTCCATTGAAAATCAATAAAGTGGGAAAACTTATAAAAGTTGAAGAGGAAATTACAAGTAATCAAAAAGGAAAATTACAAGTATCTCTTCTGAGATTCTGGGAAAGTGTGCTTGTAAACGTTAGTCAACATGCGACCACTTTGTTCTGTTGACGATGCGACCGATGGAGTCTTAAGGAATTCCTTCTCGCCTGACTCTGGAGATTTCTTGAGAGATGAAGGTCATAGGGTATTAACACCCTGAATTTATGGAAGTGACTCTCTGAAGTCCTTGAAAGTAAGAGAGTTAGCTCTTTCACTCTCTTCTGCCTCTTGATCTCTTGATCTTCAGCTTGCCAGTCAACCAAGCGAACCAGCCAGCCCGAAGCTCATCCTAAAAATGAGCTATTTATATGCTCTGAAAGGTGTAACTACCCCTAGAATTTAGCAAGACTGGTAATAGTCAGTTAGCCTCGCGCCAGGCTACAAAGCCTTGTGCAAAGCTAAGTACTAGCCTTGTGCGAGGTTAGATAGGCTCGCACGAGCCTAAAAAATGATCATTTGACCTGGCTGTCTCTACTTAATGTAGGATGAAGTGGGCGGATGTAACCGCCCACTTAAAGTGGCTTTAACCCCACTAACATAGTGGGATTAGCCCACTAAAGACTAGCTCAAACATTGACCTGGCTTTGCCCTCCCATAGGGGGTGCAGAAAGCTTCACGTGAAGCTGGAATTAACTTCACATGAAGCTAGCATAGCTCTCAGGCGAAGCCACAAGAAAGCTTCAAGTGAAGCTATAATTAGCTTCAAGCGAAGCTGTAATTAGCTTCAAGCAAAGCTAAAGATTATCTTTTTGCAGAGCTATGAGGAGCCTCAAGCGAAGCTCACAAGAAAAGCTTCAGGCAAAGCTAGTATTAGCTTCAAGAGAAGCTGTAATTAGCTTCAAGAGAAGCTGAAGGTTAGCTCTTTGTAGAGCTATGAAGAACTTCTAGCGAAGCTCACAAGAAAAGCTTCAGGTGAAGCTAATATTTTAGCCCTTCAACAAGGCTATAGAGCTTCAAGTAAATTTATCCTCTTGGGCCATACTTAGGCTTCTTTACAGGTGATACTTGGCTTACTTTCTGCTTCACTGGATCAGAAGTGTCAAGTCATCACTTCGTCTCTGAGGATGGATAGAACCTGATCGTCAGCTTGTCCGCATCTTGTCTTTTGTAAATGTCAACAAGTTTGGTGTCGTTCAGACCAACTGAAGTGCTACTTGATAATTTGTCTTTTTGGAGTGTCAATAAAACCCCCTTAAAATTTTTCATAAATCTGCAATGGGATAGTTCAGATTTCAAAATACTTTGAATTACTTTGATTATTGTAGAAAAGACCACAGATATGTGGATCTAAGCTTCACCTATATAGTTGTTATCTTCACCTTCATGGCTGAACTTTGGTAGGCAAAGCTACTTGAGCTTCTAGCTTCGCCTCATGACTGATATAGCCTCGCCTTTAAACTGAAATAGCTTTGCCTCTGGAGATATAGCCTCGCTTTTAGATTGAAATAGCCTAGCCTCAGGAGACTGAAATAGCCTCGCCTTAGGGAGACTAAAATAGCCTCCCCTTTGGGAGACTGAAATAGCCTCGCCTCAGGGAGACTGAAATAGCCTCGCTTCTAGACAAATTCGCTTGCAAGGCGAAGTTGTCTTATCAGCTCTGCCTAGTGCTAGCTTCACATGCACTATGAGGTGGTTACTCCCTTTCTCGAGGCTAAGCACTCGAGTCCTTTAGCCTCGCCTGCGCTTCAAAATTTGAAGCTCCAATAGTGAGACTATGTCGTGGGCCTATAAATAGGACCCCTACAATCCTTTCTCAGAGAACTCATCTTCTCCCCTTTCAATGAGGCTACAACAGAGTTCTTTTTACCTCCTCTTTGATTTTTAAAAAACTAGGGTCCTTAGCCTCCTCATCTCTCCAAAACGATTTCAATAGCGTCATCTCATCGTCCAGACAAGGAGGCTGAGATCCCTAAGGCGACGGAAGCTTCATTCTGGTCGTTACTCGACCTATAGCTGGTGAGCCTTGGTGTTTAAGAGACTACACCAATTAATTGGTGATTTTAGGGAGTTTATCTCCCTCATTTTAGCTGGTAACTCCCTCAATTTTAGCTTTACCAGCTATTTCAAGGATTGAATTCCCTTGATCCTTGAATTTGACGAATTTTAGGGAAAGGTTTTATCCTTTCTTTAAGCTTCTTGGTAAAGCTTAAACTTGCCTGATTAGGCAAAGTCATCTTACAGGCGAGGCTAGCCTTGCTGTATAGGCGAGGCTATGCCTTGACCTTTTTTAAGGCATTACTGGCTTTTCTGAGGCGAGGCTAACCTTGTCGTATAGGCGAGGCTGTGCCTTGGCCTTTTTAAGGCCTGGCTGGCCTTTCGGAGGCGAGGCTATACTTTGGCCTTTTTAAGACCTAGCTAGCCTTGTCGTATAGGCAAGGCTATGGCCTTTTTAAGGCCAGTCTAGCCTTGCCATATAGGCAAGGCTATAAGTTGGCCTTTTTTAAGGCCGGTCTAGCCTTGCCATATAGGCGAGGCTATGACTTGGCCTTTCTAGGTGAGGCTAGCTTTGCCATGTAGGCGAAGCTATGCCTTGGCCTTTCTCTCTGTTCAGTACAGGCAAAGTTTCATGTACTTTAATTTTCTTCAATTTGTTAACAAGCTTGTCTTTTGTTTCTTTGTAGTACACTATGCGCCAAGACCTTTGAATAGTGTGTTTGAAACAATCAGAGGGATGGATGGGAACGTGTGTTACCAGTTCTAAGGCCAGACCTCGCTTTTCAGTGACAGGAGTACACCAGAAAGGGACACCTTAATTCTTACAGCTGATAAGCGTATTACCCGGAGCATATTGACCACTACCCCACTCGAAGATTATAATTGTGTGGTATATAGGAAACTGAATTTTGTATCGGGGATGCAGCACCCAACACTGACCAGCAACTAGTTGTCGGGGAAGGCCAGTGGATCTTCACTGTGGAAGGTGAGAAGTACTATCTTTTATCCAGCAGGTGACACTTTCCACTCTCGTACTTCCAATTGGTAATGGTGTTGTGGAAGATGAAATGGCTGTTGACTCGGTCTACTGAATCTGTTCATATTGGAATTTTGACACTGAACGGCTATAATCATTGTGGGTCACCTAGGACCGTACTCGGTATGCATCCCAGAAGGATAGGACAAGACCTCCCCATAGGAGAAACCCGACGATGGCCCTAACTTTCCTAAACTAGTTCATCAAGCACCACGGTAACATCCGGCGAGGGATTTCACGGCTCCTGGCTGGGTACATCCTACTCAGAAGTCATGGTGTAGGGACTTGGTGCTTTATGTCTTGGAATACTTTGAGGCAGAGCTCATGAAGATTGGACTCCATGAAGCAGTTAGGGCCACCTGCTATGAGATAGAAATCTGTGTGCCTAGCTTCTTTGCCATCTTCGAGTTGTATTGTCCTGCCACGGGGACCTTCTTCACCCTTGTCAGTGAATTTGGATTGGCATTGTATGAGATGTGGGAGATATCCAACCTCCTAATGGGCTCGATGCCGTATGAGGAGTACTTCCCCTGAACAATGGAGCTAAGTGATCAAAACGGAACCAGCACTTTAAAATGTGTGTTTTGTAAAATCAGTGAGAAGCTTGTGCGTGCTAATGTTCCCTCGAAACTTCCGTTATACCGTTGGCTCAACGGGTCGAATCCACAGGGACGAGAGGCGATAGAAGCATTAACAGTTTTATTCACGTCGATTGTTAACAGTTCTACTTTGTTAAAGAATGAGAAAAAGAACCAGAAAAGAAATCCAGAAGTGATAGGTGAGAAGGCGATGAAACGGCGATGTAAAAATAAAAAGAGAAGTAGTTGTGAAAACAAAAAGGAGATGAAACAAAGATGAACTAAGAAGTTGGTGAAAACAATGAAGAAAATAATAAGAAGGTTTGAAATTAATTTTTAAAATAAGATAAAAGAAAACTCATGGCTACTAACTACTAGTTGCTCCACTAACTATGCTAACCTCTTAGTAATAGTTGCCTCACATGGATCCTTGGCCATCACTAGCTCTTGGCTTCAAGAGACGACACAAAGCATGGCTCATAAGTTTGTTCTTCTACATTCAAACAACACATCCATACCGCACAACAAGTTGCAAGCTACTATTAAATCATCAAAACTGGTTAGAGGTAAGCATGAAATAAAGAAGATATTGCAAGTTGCAAGTTAGTGGGTTAGATGTTAGAAATGTTAGAATATTAGAATCCATTATCATGAGCCATCAATGGCTCTTGTAAGAGCAAGGCCTTGTAGAGGCTATTAGATTCATGTGGATTAACAAGTAAGTGGTTAGTAGTTAGTCATTAGATTGCCATGAGAAGAAAAATTAGTTAAGCATCATGTAAAAGATAGAAAAGATTACAATGGAGAAGAAAGGAGACATCTTTAAATAGATTATCACCATCTATTACATCATTCTCTCTTTAAATCTCTCAGGCCTAATACATAATCTAAAAACGAAATGAAACTACAAAAGAAAAAAAAGAAAAAAAGAAGAACACCTACACTAACCTACACTAAAAGAGAGAAAATCTAGCCTATTTCTTAATCTGCTTGTTTCTGACCAAACCCTACAATATTTATTGACAAAAGGACCTTCTAGAAGACGAGACGAGGCCACGCGTCGAAAATTGACGCGTGGCTCGCTAACATTGCCACGGAAACTTGGCAATTGCCGCGTTTTCGCGGTAAAACCAGGGACTTAGGCCCCTGGTTTTGACGCGTGGTTTCGCCTCGCTTCGAGGACCTTCTAGATATGCTTAGATTTGATTATTTGGGTCCAAATTTTCGTCAGACACCCGCCAACGTCTAGATTCAATGTATCTTCAAGAAACTCTCTAGCTTGACCTCCAAAAAATCTAGGTTTAATTACCCAAAAATGGGTTTTAATTAAGCTCTTATTACTCTTTTGCCCCTAGACTCTTGATTATCTACAAAGTAGACCAAAACACAGTTAGAAATGATATTTTATTCATAAATCGATAGAAAAATGTGATGTATTAATGCAAAATTGTAGACTGATCACACCCCCTACACTTATCTTTTTGTTTGTCCCGAGCAAAATAAGAAAAAGAAAAAATATACTACAAATGTTATTATACCACTTTCGCAGGTGATGCGATTGCACTGAGCGCGTGCAACAATCTGTTAAATCTCTAGGTTTTCCATAGTGGGAGTTTTGTCTCCTAAGGGTTTTCAGCGGATTGCACCCATAAAATTCATAAAGAAAGAAAACGAATGTTAGTGTTTTGAAAACGCATTTTGAAAGAGAGATAAGTTTTCGAAATATTTTTTCAAAATAAGCGATCTAAGATCATAAATACACCAAAAAAATATTCTTCCTTAAACTTAGTCTAGATGCAAGACCTTGTCTTCAATTAAGGTAAAAATTCAAAATTAGATTGAATATTTTATCTTTCATAAAACCTAGATAATATGCACTTGTCACTGTGAAGATTTTTGGGATTTTAACTCCTACCATCAAGCCATATATATATATATATATATATATATATATATATATATATATATATATATATATATAATATATATATATATATATATATATATATATATATATTTCTTCTCTTAGTTTTCTTAGGCTTTCTAATTTACCCGGGTAGTGAGCCTTTAACCGATGACTCCCAAACCAGGTGGTCTTAGGGCATCAGATGAGAAAATATTCCTCTGGTTTTGGGACTCAAGTAAACAAGGTCACAAAACTAAGGGGATTATTTATTTCTTATGACCACCATTAGGTGTGAATAATCATACTTCTTGAGGCATAGTTATCCATATATATTTTATTTATTTATTTTTATTTTATGGCATTTTAGGTCTCTATTTCCATTCCAAAAATGTGTAAGTGTGAAGTGCATACTATCTAAGGCAAAAAAGTTCAAGATAAATTATCTTTCCAATTTATCTTACTTAGCCTATAATCTTAAAAAAGATCCATTATTTCGACTAGGTTTAAGATGTCATAATTAAGGCTTCCTTAATTTCTAAGATCATCTTAATTTTCTTAAAATAGATCAAAACTTTGTCTTTTATTTTTAAAAGTTTTTAAAGAAAGAGAAAAATCCTATACAAAAGGAAAGATTTCTAAAAGTATCCTAAAAGAAATGAAAAGAAAGAAATCTAAAAAAACTCTACGTTAGTAGACCCTCCCCCACACTTATCTCATGCATTATCCTCAATGCATCGTGAATGTATGTATGCATGAAACAAATAGAGAGGGAAGGAAAAATCACCTCAAGGTGGTGGTTCCGGCGGTTGTCTGATTTTGGCAACGGCGCCAAAATTTGATCGGAACGGAACCAACACTTTAAAATGTGTATTTTATAAAATCAGTGAAAAGCTTGTGCGTGCTAATGTTCCCTTGATACTTCCATTATAGTTGGCTCAATGGGTCGAATCCACAGGGACAGGAGGCGATAGAAGCATTAACAATTTTTATTCACGTCGATTGTTAACAGTTCTTCTTTGTTAAAGAATGAGAAAAAGAACAAGAAAGAAATCCAGAAGTGATAGATGAGAAGGCAATTAAACGGCGATGTGAAAATAAAAAGAGAAGTAGTTGTGAAAACAAAAAGAAGATGAAACAAAGACGAACTAAGAAGTTGGTGAAAACAATGAAGAAAATGATAAAAGGGTTCGAAATTAATTTTTAAAATAAGATAAAAGAAAACTCGTGGCTACTAACTATTAATTACTCCTCCAACCATGCTATCCTCTTAGTGATAGTTGTCTCACATGGATCCTTGGCCATCACTAGTTCTTAGCTTCAAGAGACGATACAAAGCATGGCTCATAAGATTGTTCTTTTACATTCAAATAACACACCAAACCACACAATAAGTTGCAAGCTACTATTAAATCATCAAAACCGGTTAGAGGTGAGCTACATTGCAAGTTAGCAAGTTAGTGGGTTAGATGTTAGAAATGTTAGAATATTAGAATCCATCATCATGAGCCATCAATGGCTCTTGCAAGAGCAAGGTCTTATAGAGGCTATTAGATTCATGTGGATTATCAAGTAAGTGGTTAGATGGTTAGTGGTTAGCAGTTAGATTGTCATGAGAAGAAAAATTAGCTAAGCATCATATAGAAGATAGAGAAGATTACAATGAAAAAGAAAGGAGACACCTTTACATAGATTGTCACCATCTAGTACATCAATCTCTCTCTTTCTCTCTCTGAATCTCAGGCCTAATACATAATCTAAAAATGAAATGAAAATACCAAAGAAAAGAAAAAAAAAAAGAAGAACACCTACATAACCTACACTAAAAGAGAGAAAATCTAGCCTATTTCTTAATCTGCTTGTTTCTGGCCAAACCCTGCAGTATTTATAGGCAAAAGGACCTATAGAAGACGAGACGAGGCCACACGTCAAAAATCGACGCGTGGCTCGCCAGCATTTCGCGTCAAAACCAGGGACTTAGGTTCCTGTTTTTGGCGCATGGTTTCGCCTCGCTTCGGGGACTCATCAGTCACATATATTACATATATATTGTCACATTATCATGTTTATTATCTAATAAATCTTATTAATAAGTATTATTTTTCTTTATAAAATGCAGGCTCATTGCTAAAAGAAAAGGAAGAATGAGCCCAAAAGCCCATCAGAATTCTGATTTAATTCAGAATTAATTCGTAATCAGAAAATCAGGACAGATCATGGAAAATCAGAGAAGTTAAAAACCTGTTAAAATAAATTTTCCCAAATCAATCAGTTAAAGCCAAAGATCAAAGGCAGTTTCGTCAAATCCAGGAGCTGAAATGGGAAAAACCAGTAAGAGATAAAGGTGTATCACCAAACGAGAGAGTGCCACCAACCAGATGTGGCCACCTGGCCAAACCATGGCCGCGAAAATGCAGCCAAATCCGCGTTTTTGCGGCTTGGTTAGTTTTGTTGGGGAAGCGTTTGCTCTCCTTATCTTCGTACGCCCTCCCCCGTTTGGTTTTTCCATATAAATACCATATTTTCTAGAGAAAAAGGGACCAGAAATTAGTTTAAGTTTTTCTCTTTATTTTTAGGGTTTAAGTTCTTTGTTAAATAGTATTGAGAAGTTATATCTCTGTTTTTCAATTTGTAGTTCAGTCCAAATCCAGTGAAAGAGAGGATAAGAGTGATTGTAACCTGAAGTTGAAGTGACATCAATAAAAGATCAAGATTTCTCTTCTTCTACAATTCACGGGCATGTCTCATTTCATTTACATATCTTGATTTACCTTAATTATGAGTAGATAAATTCATTTTTCTGGGCTCACTATCACCTCACTCTTCGATCCCTCTTGTTTTGAATGGTTTTGATGTAAAGAACCCAACAGAATCATTTGTATGCCTTAAACTAAGCCTTTCTTCTCTGAAATTGTTCTTGAAGGCACATGAGGATGGGTTTGAATTCTTAAACTTCTATTTCTTTTAAAACATCACTTGAACTTGTTTTTATTTCATACTTGAAAGACAACTTGATAATTTAACATTAAGTTCAAGAGGATTTCTTAAGAAAAAGAGTTAAACTTTTTCAAACAATCATATTTGCTTTGCTTAAGACTTTCGAACCTCAAGCTTAAGTTTTTGCCTATGATCAAGTTGAGGCATTAAGAATTTAAAGAGAAGAATATATCGTTGAGTAGTAAGATAGTGAGCCCAGATCTTCTTCCTATATTAAAAACAACAAATCAATCTTCAAGCTTTTAAAGATCTCCTTTTCCAAAGCCTTTTTTAAGTTTTCAATTTTTCTTTTAATCACTTTCTTACTCTCCATTCTCTTTTTCAACATAAAAAACAGCGGCACCATTCTTTGCTTTTTAATCAAAAATACTGAAAAACTTTCATCGCACTCGTCCTCGTAGACACAACCCGTTAGCCCAAAGCTAGACGGTAATTCTCACTGCTTTCACTAGCAACCAAATTTTGGCGCCGTTGCCGGAGATGAAACAGTGTAATTATTTTCTAACAAGTTTGGTGTCTTGTTTCAGGGATGTTAAGGAATCAGATTTAGTGTTCAAGTTTTGCAGAAGAAGACTTGCTATTCTGTGCATCTACTCTCGAAAGTAGGAAACAGAATTTCAAGAAATTGCAGCGCAAAAGCTTGAAATTTTTGGGCTACTAAAAACTCTTTTCGCAGGACATATTGCTTTGCAAAAATACAGTTTTTGTGTGTTATTTCTACTATATCTGATATTCACACTCCCTTTTTTTAATCCAACAGTAATCTGTTTGATTGCTAATTGCTTAAAAAAACGTTTAGACTTGCATTCTAGGCATTTGTCTAATTACGTTTCTTTACGATTACTGTTGAAGATAGTTGGAGACAAGGTACGTATGCATTGCATATAGTTTAGGAAATATTCTTGGGTGATATTTGCTTGTGAATGTTACTTTTCTATATCTTGCACACTTTGCACAATCAATCTTAAGGGTAAAGCCAAATCAAGATAAGGTGGGGAAGTCATTACCCTTCCTTAGCCCACAAACCATCTCTAAGCACGTACAGCCTAAGCCTAATTTAAAATCTGATAGATGTTAGCCTTAGGGACATCTCGAACTCATTAGGAGATTATCCTAAGGGGAAGGAGTTAGAATTTGACTCCTATCAAATCAGTGTCTAAGGATAGGGATTGAGGGGTGAAACCCCTAAGGCTGGTGGTTTGGCTTAATTAGGCCCGTCGCTTTTGCGCGGATACCTCCCACCAATCTTGCCCTGACCTAGCTGATTAGTTTGTGGTCAAAGTCTGAATTATACCTCCTGTGTACAATCAACCAGTTAGGAGTTATCCACGTCAAGGTTACCTTAGATTAGGCTTGGTTGTTTCTTATTGTTGACTATTGGTAAACTTGTTTGTGATAGTGTTTGTGTATGCAAGTGTGGTCAAGAGACCCTAATTCATCTAGGTTAATTAGAAACACATCACCTCCCAAGTTTGAATCAAGACCAGATCCGGTTATGGCTCAACCAATATCTTTGCAGGATAGGTTCAATCCCATTAGAACTACACTTACATCTTGCATCCAACTTCCATCGGTTGGTAAATACAATTTTGAGCTCAAGCCTCAGTTCATCAACGCAATCTCCAAGTTTCATGATTTAGAGTCTGAAGATGCTTATTTCTTTAAAGAGAGTTTGAGGAAGTATACTTAATGATGAAAATCTCACACCTTTTAGATGATGCTATTAGGTTGAGATTTATCCCATTTGCTCTTAAGGACTTAACTAAGAAATGGCTTTACAGCTTAGCGGTCGACTCTATCACATCCTGAGATTATTTCATCAAGGTCTTCTTGAAGAAATTCTATCCAATTCATGAGACCGCTCTCATTAGGAAGAACATCATGCAGTTCAAGTAAGAACCAAGTGAACCATTTTGGAGGTACTTTGAACGCTTCAAAGACCTCCTTGTCCAATGTCCTCATCATGGAAAAGAGAAATGGTAACAATGCCAAATTCTTTATGATGGTTAATGAAAAACACCTAGAGGGGGGGGGGTGAATAGGTGTAATTGCTAATCTAAGAAACTCAATGCAAACTAAGTGCGCTAAATGCGGAAGCTAATGCAAATTATGCACAAACTAATACAATACAACAAGTGTAGCCGAATTCCCCTTGCGAGGCTCTGGACTAACTCCCCTTGATTCCCCTTGAAATGGGTTGAGGCGCTATGTGAAGCTCTTGTTGGATGAGTACAAGTTAGGCACACACACACAAGCAATCCAAGCAATAAGAAATATGTGCACACACAATCAAGCCAAGCAATCAAGAATGAATAGCAATATGAATAAATGCAAGGCAATATGAATTATGCACAACACAAGCAAATATGATATGATATGAAGTATGATGCTTTGCACAAAGTAAATGAGAGAGAGTTAGAGAGACAATGGATCACAACGCAAACACCAAGATTTGTTTCGAGGTTCGAGCACCTTGCTCTACATCCCCGCCTACACCACCGTGTAGGATTTCCACTATCTCAACTCCCACCGAGGGAACCTCTACCAAAGAGGATTTCTTACAACTCTAGGAGTACCGAACTCCTCTCTCAATACAAACCACAACACCTCACACTAGAGGTGTCAACCAACAACCACACCTCTACCTAAGAGGCTTACAAACACAATCCCAATCACCTCACACTTGAGGGATCCAAACCAATACCACTCCGATCACCTCTACCGAAGAGGGATTCACAAATAAAAGGAGGGTTACAACACAAGAGGTTAACAACAACAACCTCAAACACTTCTCTTTCTTTTTCTCTTTTCTTTTCCACAAAAACAATATCCTAATAGTTTAGGATAGAAGATAGCTCAAGTGTGGAAACTAGGTGTTTTTGGAAACAAGCAACAAAGAAAAACTTCTTGGGAAATCACTTGTAGAAGATAGAAAATACAAAACAATACAATCTCCCAAAACCCTAGCTTTCTTTGATTTTCCAAAAACCCAAAACAAATCAAGATGAGAAGTTTAAAGCTCAAAAACTCTTTTAAAAACTTGTTTTAAACTTCTGAAAACCTGGGATTTTTCTCTTTTAAAACCTTGGCCAAAATCCCAAATGAATAGGGTTTATATAGGCCAAACCAGAAAACTAGCCGTTAGGCTGATGTGGCAGTTCTGACAGCCACCGGTCGACCGGCCCGGTCGACCGCCAACGGTCAGAAATATGACCGTTGGGCACTATCGGTCGACCGGCCCGGTCGACCGAAAATTCCCGAGAGCAGAGCTCTCAACTCGGTCGACCGACCCGGTCGACCGGTTATGTGCCAAACAGACGTGCACATTTGTGCACATCGGTCGACCGGATCGGTCGACCGGCCCTTTGGTGCGGTCGACCGGCACGGTCGACCGACCAGCCTGTCAGCCCAAAAACCAGGTCAGAAATTTTGGAAAAAATATTTTACAAAAATCTTTTATCATTTCTGAAAATTCCATAAAACTTGTTTTATCATTTTATGTTAAAACATAAACATGTGATAAAAATTTCAAGACAATATATCAACATATCAATTTATTTTTGTGTCTTGCAAATTTTATCAAAAACAAAAACCGGTATTTTTATCAAACTTGATTTTTCCAAAACATGAATAGGGATATCAAAATAAGTTTGTTTAGCAAGTTAAACCATGTATGTATAACTAGAATACATCTACTATACATATAAAACATGTAAACTTGTTTTGATCAACTATTCATAAAAACCAAATATCAAATCATAAAACGTGTGTGTTTTGTGCACTTGAGCATATCAACTATACTAAGCTTTACAAATTGATCTAAAACACACTATCTAAACTATGGATACCTAAGTCTTCTTGACGATCTTCATCTTCAAGTAGACTTGCTCCAAAACCCGTGATTCTCCAAGTGCAAAGGTATGATCTTTAAGCTTTGGCACCGGAATCATCATGAATAGCTTCTAATCACCTCTTGTTGAAGCTAATCACCAACTAATATCCTGTTAATGATCTGAAACTTAGAAACACAAAAATATTAGTAAACATAACTACATGAGTGTTGATCATCATCAAAACTAGAGTGGAAGGCCATTGGGCCAACAGTTAAGACTACTCTACCAACACCTTCTTAGAAACCATGTGCAAGGGTGATTCTTAAAGAAGGATGAGAATGAAGGATGAGATTTACATGAGAATCTAGCTGAAAAGACCATCCAATGGGAACCAACTGAAATTACACCTAGAGGGGGGAATAGGTGTAAGGCTAATCAATTCAATATTCAATGCAAAATAAAAATGAGATGATACAACCGATCACTTAAAGCAAGATTAGAAGTCGTATACCCCGAGAAGGGTTTTGAACTTCTTCCTCGTGATTCCTCTAGATAAGAGTTTGAGGTGCTTAATGCAATCTTGTTGTAATAAGTATAGATCAACAATGAATGAATATAAAGTAGATAAGAGAGACGAGAAATCAATCGCAAACAAAGAGATTTGTTTCGAGGTTCGAGTCACCGCTCTACATCCCCACCTTCACCACCGTGAAGGATTTCCAATCCACTAGAACTTTTCACTAAAGGAATTACAACCACTATGGAGTACACAACTCCCCAGCACACTCCTCTAGTCTAGAGGTAGCGTAGTAACAATACAATAAGCACTGGGTGATCAAAAGACCACAAACTCTCTCTTGAAAACACTTCTTTATAAAACCCTAGTTGAAGCTTAAGATTTTGTAAGTGAAATTTAAGAATAGAAGAGAGATTTTAAGAACCAAAACTTGAAGAAGACTTTTGAAAACAATAGCACAAAACAGAAAACAAAAAGTTCTTTCACTTGAAATCCCAAAACTTTGATTTTTGAATTTTTTGTTGTTGTTGTAGTAGTAATAACTCTACCCTAATGACCCCTTTATATAGGGTTTTAGAAGAGCAAACATAGAATAGTTTTACCAGCATAAAAGAGGTAGAAATTGACCCTCTAATACAGATTACCTTCTTTTTTAATTTAAACATGTTTTAAAACGGCCTATTAAAAATAGCCATTTATGTCAAACTGGCAGACTGGCGGTCGACCGGCAGATTCAAAAAATCTGACCGTTAGCCCTCCGGTTGACCCTGTCGGTCGACCGTGACAAACTGAGGCTAACCTGATTACAGTCGATCGACCGCCCGGTCGACCGCAACGGGGACCGATCGACTGCCCGGTCGACCGGAACGTGTACAACGTGCACACCCCCAATTGCCAGAGCTCCGGTCGACCGTGCGGTCGACCGTTCTGGCCTGTAATAGGCACGGTCGGCCGCCCGATCGACCGACCTTGGTCAAAATAGAAAACGAGCCAAAATACATTTTGAAATATGTTATGTTTTGAAAAGATCTTTGTAAGGTTTTAGAAATATAGAAAACTAAGTATACTAATTATAAAGCAAAGAATATTTTATAAAGGTTCGATAATCAAAAGCTAAAAATATTCTTTTGAAAACATGAAATTATGTGTGTGTGTTTTTGAGCTTCAAACATATATACTAATCTGAAATCACCTAGAGGGGGGGTGAATAGGTAATAATGCTAATCTAGTGAACAAAATGCGGAAATTAAAACTAATTTGCAACACACTTAATACAACCAACGAGTGTAGCTGAATTCCCCGTGAAGGGCTCTGGACTAACTCCTCTTGATTCCTCTGAATAAGAGTTGAGGTGCTATATGAAGCTCTCGTGGTTAAGTACAAGTGAGGCACACACAAACAATCCAAGCATATAAGGATAAGCAATATGAATCAAATGCAAGGACAACACAAGCATACAAGATATGAATGAATGATGCTATGCACACACAAATAAAGAAAGGGTTAAGAGACAATGGATCAAACGCAAATACAAAGATATGTTTCGAGGTTCGAGCCCCTAGCTCTACGTCCCCGCCTTCACCGAGAAGGATTTCTAATCCACTATCTTGTCCACCGAGGACTCCCACCGAGGGAGCCTCCACCGAGGAGGATTTGTACAACCGGGAGTACCGAACTCCTCTCTCAACCAATACAACCTCCACCGAGGCAAACAATCACCACCTCACACACGAGGGGTAGGCCCGTAGCCAAACAACCACAAATCACCTCTACCGAAGAGGGATACAAACACCAACTCCACCTCTCATAAGAGGGAGTAAACCACAACCTCAACCTCTACCAAAGAGGGAGCAACCAACAAAGGGTTTTACAACAAGTGGTATATTTCAACCACAAACCACTTTCCTCTTTCCACAAAACAAGATCCTAATAAATAGGATAGAATGATATCTCAAGTGGAAAAACAAAGTGTTTGGAAAACAAGAGCTCAAAGAAATAATCTTGGAAAACTCTTGAAGATAATGAAAATGAAGAACAAACACAAATCTCCCAAAATTCTATTTCCTTTGATTTTTTCCAAAACCTAAAACAATATAAAGATAGATCTTTGGCTTTAAAAACTCTTTGAAAACTTGCTGGAATAAACACTAGAGAGTAGGAATTTTTGCTCTTGAAAATATTTTTTAAAATCCCCAGAAATGGGGTATAAATACCCTCCTCCAAAAACTAGCCGTTTGGCTGTTACTGTCAGCCAGAACAGCTGGCGGTCGACGGGCCGGTCGACCGCCAACGGTCATAAATATGACCGTTGGAGCAGCCCGTCGACCGCCCGGTCGACCGCCCAGTCGACCGGCCCAGTTGCCTGGCCAAACGTGCACAAGGTTGTGCACGTCGGTCGATCGACCGGTCGACCGGCTCTAGAACACGGTCGACCGGCCCGGTCGACCGCCAGCGCCTGGCAGTCAAGTTTTCTGGGTCAGAAAAATAGTTTAAAAATATTCTTAAAAATACTTAAAAATCTTCTAAAAATCCCCAAAAATAGTTTTAACATTTACATTGATATATAAACATGTGATAAAAATTTCAACTCAAATATCAAGCAATTTGAACTATTTTTGTGTCTTATCATTTTTACCAAAAACCAAAAACTGTATTTTACCAAACTTGGATTTTTTCAATAGGAAATCTGATTTTTCCTAAAACTCATGAATAGGCATATCAAAATAAGTTTGTCTAAGATATGAAGCATGTTTGTATATCGAACACATCTAATATACATAAAAACCATTTAAACTTGTTTTGATCAATCTATTCATGAAAACCAATTTCACAACATAAAACTTGTGTGTGTTGTGAACTTGAGCATATCAACTATCTAATCTTTACACATGGATCTAAAACACACTAAACTATGGATGCCTAAGTCTTCTTGACGATCTTCCATCTTCAAGTCGACTCGATCCAAACGTGATCCACGAGCTAGACTCCAACGAGTGCTATGTATCATCATGATGCTCGGGCTCTGAAATCACCATGTGAAAGGCTTCAAAATCATCTTGTTGAAGCAATCACCAATTAATTTCTTGATTAAAGATCTGAAACTAAACAACGCAAGATTATTAGTAAACATAACTACATGAGTTAATCATCATCAAAACTAGAGTGGAAGGCCTCTGGGCCAACAATCTCCCCCTTTTTGATGATGACAAAACTCATGGAGTTTTATATGCATGGATTAAAGTTAAGCTTCAAAGAAGCTCCCCCTTAACTCATGCATAGGAATAAATAATAAATATATGCAATGTAAGCTCACAAACATGTATGCATAGACATGCATAAAACAAGGTACCAAATACAAAAACATGCTCTTGATACCAAACATATGAAATGCATCATGCATAAAACGTGCTTTTGATACCAATAAAAACATGCTCTTAAATAATGCTCTTGATACCAATAAATAATTAAACGACAAACAATAAATAAAACAAAACATGCATATAAAACATGCATATAAACTAAAATACTTCTCCCCCTTTTTGTCAATCATCAACAAAGGGGTCCAAGTAAAAACAAAACAATAAATTCTTCTCCCCCTTTTTGTTCGAAACAAAAAATCAATAAAGGGGTCACAACCCTAATTTGTTTGATATCAATTGAGTAAGCAAATAAGCATCTTGATACCAATTTAAAGTATTATTCTTTTTAAACATATGATACCAAATTGAAATTATTATTTTCTATCATAAAACAAGGGAGTGGAATACAAAACCAATGATAAACCAAATACCAATTGAAAGATAAAATACGAGTTTTCTCCCCCTTTATGAAATCCCAATTAAAACAATGTCTAAGCTTGTATTAGAATACAATTGAAAACTAATCAATTGAAACATGATGATCATTAAAACTCAAGCTTAGCATAAACAAAATATATATATGTATGAAAAATTAGATACCAATCGAAATTGATTCTATATGAAATGAAAGCATACATACATACAAACATATATGAGTATACAAAAATGTCAATATTGATACCAATTGAAAGAATCCAATGATACCAATTGAAACAACAATAATATCAAGTGTATATCTCATATAACCTACCACCCATTCATGTTCAAGTTTAAAATGATTTTCACTATAAAGCATACATGAGCATGATCTCCCATCCAACCGCCCGTTGAAGGTAGGGGTTTTCAAAAAAAAGGTTTGAAAGTAAAGTATGTTTGAAAATCTCTACCATATGAAGAATATCGCAACTAGTTAAATGGAAAAACTTGTAAACTAGTACGAAATCCTTCAAGTAAGGAATAAAACAAAAATATTTCATGAAAAACATGTAAATCACATGATCACTAAACACTCAAAGTCTATAAAGCCCATACATACTCATGAAAAACATAATCATGAGAAACATTTAAATGAAGTGAGTGCAAAAGTGTAATGTGAAACATGGCATCTGAAAAAGTTCAATTAAGCTCATGTGGAATTCCTTTAAACATGAAAACATAAAACATGAATAAAATAGGAATACAAGTTAAATGCATGAATCATCAAAACTAGCCTATACTAGCACATCTAATGGGTTCAATAAGTGTTAAAGCACAAACATATAATGATCTATTTGTGGCCCACTATATGTACAAGTATATATCCTAGTCTTAATGAAAAACTAACATTTAAACATGTAATCAAATCATTAAGCATCAAAACAAAACATAAATCAACATGATAAACATAAAACTGATCATTATGTAAATCCACATGTTATTAGACCTATGATATACATAATAGCTAAACATATGCGAGAACACAAAGAATGATCGATATTAAACATGGGTGTCTCAAAATCTATACATGCATGTCAATGATCTAATAATCATGGCATTTTCATAATAAACAAAACATGCTATAATAATGATATGAAAGCATGTAAATATAGACGGGAGTTAGAGATCGATACCAAAACCGATGAAGGCACCTCTTTAGTTCTCCAAACCAAGGTGGTCCTCCCACCAAACTCCCCTTGAAAGTGATGCATCCAAATAGTTTCCTTAAGCACAGAACGCATCCACTTCAAGGTACCGCTACTCTCACGTCATGCGAGAGCCCACACCTACATCAAATACAATAGGGGTGGTCTTTGGTACCCATATCTTTTTGGGTTCATGGGGGTTAGTACCTTCTCTAACCCAAACAAATTTATTTGCTAAATTTGAAACATGTATACGATCATAGCAAAATTTAGTAAGGTGGCCGTTACGTCCACAATGTGTACAAGTGTACACATGAGCATACATGGTGTGATGGTGGTGACCATGGGTAGCATGTGTATGCCGTGATGGGTGTGCATGCAAAGATGGAACTTGTTTCTTTCGAAACAAAGATTCCAAACGTGTATGGTTCATGCACATTGGCTCAAAGTGGAGCCCAAACAATCACACTCTTCTTAAGCATAGATATATCATTTTCAATTAAAGAAGAGGTGTGCATGCAATGGGTGTACTAGGTGAAACTACCCTAGCATGGCAAACATGTGCATCAATCTTATTTTGCAAAACTTCATTTTCTTTAAACAATTTTCTAAATCTTTTGAAATAGAAACAATTTTCATTTTCAAAGAATTATTCTCTTTTACAATAAAATCAAGTTTTAAAGACAAGTTTTCATTTTTCTTTAAAACATCAATACAATCATTTTTATTTTTCAAAAATTTATTTTCTTTTAGGGCAAGATCAAGTTGAGATTTTAATGAATCCCTTTCATTTGAAATCTCCACCTTTTCTTGCAAAACAATATCAAGTCTAGAAAGCAAATTTTTATTTTCATTATTAATGCCTAGACTTTTCTTTTTCAAATGTTATATTTTTCTATCAAATTTTCAGAAACTAATGATAGTTCTTCATTCAAAGCATTGGCATCCATATTATCATGATCATCAAAAGAAGATCTATCACTATCTAGTTGAGTATCCGAATGTACCTCAAGGGAGTCATTCCCTTGGACCATGAAGCATTGTGAGTCGGATTCTCCACTAGATTCCTCCGGTTGGATTGGCATTTGAAGCTTGGAGGTGGAGGTGGTCAACTTGTTCCACACTGCAAAGGCGGAATCAAAGTTAGAAACAAGCAAAAGATATTCTTTAGAAAGCGTGCTTCTAATAGCCTCAAGGGCTTGTGCATTGGCCCCTATATGATTGCGGTTACCAAGATAGCATTTCTTGGTAGCGGCAAGAAAAACATGCAAGCCTAGGGTTTTTAGGTAGATGGACATCCTATATTTCCACACGTCAATGTTGGAGACATCAAACATGGGAGGTGACAAGCAATCCATGAGTGTGTGCAAACAAGATATATATGCAAATGCAAATGATAGATTAGCTAAGTCCAAGATCACACTCCTAAATGGTTAAACCAAATATCAGGAGCGGAGGCTCTGATACCAATTGAAATCACCTAGAGGGGGGTGAATAGGTGATAATGCTAATCTAGTGAACTAAATGCGGAAATTAAAACTAATTTGCAACACACTTAATACAACCAACGAGTGTAGCCGAATTCCCCGTGAAGGGCTCTGGACTAACTCCTCTTGATTCCTCTGAATAAGAGTTGAGGTGCTATATGAAGCTCTCGTGGTTAAGTACAAGTGAGGCACACACAAACAATCCAAGCATATAAGGATAAGCAATATGAATCAAATGCAAGGAGAACACAAGCATACAAGATATGAATGACTGATGCTATGCACAACACAAATAAAGAGAGGGTTAAGAGACAATGGATCAAACGCAAATACAAAGATATGTTTCAAGGTTCGAGTCCCTAGCTCTACGTCCCCGCCTTCACCGAGAAGGATTTCTAATCCACTCTCTTGTCCACCGAGGACTCCCACCAAGGGAACCTCCACCGAGGAGGATTTGTACAACCGGGAGTACCGAACTCCTCTCTCAACCATACAACCTCCACCGAGGCAAACAATCACCACCTCACACACGAGGGTATGCCCGTAGCCAAACAACCACAAATCACCTCTACCGAAGAGGGATACAAACACCAACTCCACCTCTCACAAGAGGGAGTAAACCACAACCTCAACCTCTACCAAAGAGGGAGCAACCAACAAAGGGTTTTACAACAAGTGGTATATTTCAACCACAAACCACTTTCCTCTTTCCACAAAACAAGATCCTAATAGAATAGGATAGAATGATAGCTCAAGTGGAAAAACAAGGTGTTTGGAAAACAAAAGCTCAAAGAAATAATCTTGGAAAAACTCTTGAAGATAATGGAAATGAAGAACAAACACAAATCTCCCAAAATTCTATTTCCTTTGATTTTTCCAAAAACCTAAAACAATATAAAGATAGATCTTTTGGCTTTAAAAACTCTTTGAAAACTTGCTGGAATAAACACTAGAGAGTAGGAATTTTTGCTCTTGAAAATCTTTTTTAAAATCCCCAAGAAATGGGGTATAAATACCCTCCTCCAAAACTAGCCGTTTGGCTGTTACTGTCAGCCAGAACAGCTGGCGGTCGACCGGCCGGTCGACCGCCAACGGTCATAAATATGACCGTCGGAGCAGCCCGGTCGACCGCCCAGTCGACCGCAGATTTACAGAGAGCAAAGCTCTCTGTCCGGTCGACCGGCCCAGTTGCCTGGCCAAACGTGCACAAGGCTGTGCACGTCGGTTGACCGACCGGTCGACCGGCTGTGGAACACGGTCGACCGGCCCGGTCGACCGCCAGCGCCTGGCAGCCAAGTTTTTTGGGTCAGAAAAACAGTTTAAAAATATTCTTAAAAATACTTAAAAACCTTCTAAAAATCCCCAAAAATAGTTTTAACATTTTGCATTGATATATAAACATGTGATAAAAATTTCAACTCAAATATCAAGCAATTTGAACTATTTTTGTGTCTTATCATTTTTACCAAAAACCAAAAACTGTATTTTACCAAACTTGGATTTTTCAATAGGAAATCTGATTTTTCCTAAAACTCATGAATAGGCATATCAAAATAAGTTTGTCTAAGATATGAAGCATGTATGTATATCGAACACATCTAATATATATAAAAACCATTTAAACTTGTTTTGATCAATCTATTCATGAAAACCAATTCCAAAACATAAAACTTGTGTGTGTTGTGAACTTGAGCATATCAACTATCTAATCTTTACACATGGATCTAAAATACACTAAACTATAGATACCTAAGTCTTCTTGACGATCTTCCATCTTCAAGTCGACTCGATCCAAAACGTGATCCACGAGCTAGACTCCAACGAGTGCTATGTATCATCATGATGCTCGGGCTCTAGAATCACCATGTGAAAGGCTTCAAATCATCTTGTTGAAGCAATCACCAACTAATATCTTGATTAATGATCTGAAACTAAACAACACAAGATTATTAGTAAACATAACTACATGAGTTAATCATCATCAAAACTAGAGTGGAAGGCCTCTGGGCCAACATAATCTTTAACAAAAAAAAATCTACAAGATGCGTCTACAAGCAGGCGTCTCTGAAACTTAATGTTGAGCAGTGATTGAGCTAGAGCCTAATATCCATACTTGAGAATTGAGCTATCAATACCTATACAAACTTGAAATTCATTCTTGAACTTCTATTAGTACCAAATAACTTTTATATGGTTTGTTATCATCAAAACACATAACCCGGGGATTGAAACCTTTGGGCCAACAATCTCCCCCTTTTTGATGATGACAAAATATATAAGCTATAAAACAAAATATAGTAAGGAGGTAAAAGCTCCTCCTCAAATGATGCTCTATTATTAAGTACAAAATATGAACATATATGAAGATAAACATCAAAACATGTAAACACATATGAGATAAACATAAAAACAAAACCATACTTTCATACTTCTCCCCCTTTTTGTCATGCATCAAAGGGTAAACAACCATGAAAACTTATCAATCAATAATACAAACATTTAGTTCACCACATATAAAAGAAAATCTGTTAAATCAAGTGGTTTAGTAAAAATATATGCAAGTTGACATTCAGTAGAAACATAATCAATTTCAATACATCTTTCTCATAATGATCTCTAAGAAAGTGTATCGAATCTCTACGTGCTTAGTCTTACTATGTTGATTTGCATTTTTAGTCATAAGAATAGTACTAATATTATCACAAAATATTTTAACATGGTCATAATGCAAATCATAATCAAGAAGAGTATGTTTCATCTAAAGGACTTGTGCACAATAAGCCCTAGCAGCAACATCTCCGCCTCGGCGGTTGAGAGGGCTACAGAATTTTGTTTCTTGGAAGACCATGAAACAAGACAATTTCTTAGAAACTAATATATTTCACTTGTACTCTTCCTATCCACTCTACAACCTGCATAGTCAGCATCCAAAAAATTCATCATTGAATATTATCCGGTCTTCGGATACCATAGACCTTAAGTATCGAATAATGCGTTTTACTGCAATCAAGTGGAACACTTTAGGACAAGATTAGAATCTAGCACAAAGACATACACTAAACATGATATCCGGCCTACTAGCCATTAAATACAACAAACTACTAATCATGCTTCTATAAAATTTTATGTCTACACTTTTACCTTGTTCATCCTTGTCAAGTTTGATTGTGGTAGCCATGAGAGTTTTGCTAGTCTTTGTCCCTTGAAGTCTGAATTACTTGATGAATTCCTTTGTATACTTGACTTGACTTATAAAGATCCCATCACTCCTTTGCTTGATTTAGAGTCCAAGGAAGTAGTTTAGCTCTCTCATCATAGACATTTCAAACTCATTCTGCATACATGATTCAAACTCTTTGCAAAGTATTTCGTTAGTAGATCCAAAAATTATATCATCAACATAAATTTGAATAATGAGAATGTCACTATCAACATGCTTAGTAAATAAAGTAGTATCTACTTTACCTTTAACAAAACCATTTGAAAGAAGAAAAGTTGAAAGTCTTTCATACCAAGCTCTAGGAGCTTGTTTAAACTATACAAAACTTTATCTAGTTTGAAAACAAAATTTGGATGTATAGGATCAACAAACTCGGGAGGTTGTTTAACATATACTTCCTCTTCAATAAAACTATTTTAAAATGCGCTTTTGACATCCATTTGAAAAAGTTTGAAATTTTTATAAGAAGCAAAAGCAAGTATGATCCTATAGCTTCGAGCCGTGTTATGGGTGCAAATGTTTCCTCAAAATCGATTCCTTCGATTTGGGTGTAATCTTGGTCCACTAATCTAGCTTTATTCCTAACAATATTTCCCGACTCATCCAACTTGTTCCTAAAAATCTATTTAGTACAAATCGTTGGTCTATCACGGGGTCTAGGAATGAGATGCCAAACTTGGTTGCGCTCAAACTGATTGAGCTCTTCTTGTATTGCAAGAAACCAATATGAGTCGCCCTCGGCTTCGAGAATGTTTTTGGGTTCAACAAGGGAAATGAAAGCATAATGACCACGCAAATCATGTATTTTGGAGCGAGTAGATACCCCCTTTGATACATCACCTATGATGATATCTTTGGGATGACCTGTAGCATATCTCCTATCTCCAATCTTTTGGAAGTGGTTGAGATGGTACCACTTCATACTCTTGAACTTCACCATTAAGTTTTTGCTTGTCTTCTTGGGTGGGTGAGTCCTCCAAGGATACTTTCTCCATGTCTTCACCTAAAGCGTCAATCTCTACTACATTCTACTACATTCTTAAAAAAAGAATCAGATTCTTCAAACTTAACATGCATTGATTCTTCATCTGTAAGAGAGGATTTATTGAATACTCTATAAGCTTTGCTAGTATAAGAATAACTAACAAAATAGCTTCAAAACCTTAGCATCAAATTTACCCAAGTTATCTTTGGTATTCAAAACAAAACATTTGCTTCCAAAAACTCTAAAGTACGAAACATTAGTTTTCTTGAATAATAGATTTCAAAAGAAGTTTTAGAAGAATTTTTACAAAAATAAATTATGTTCGATATATAGCATGCGGTGTTTACAGTCTCGGCCCATAAGTATTGAGGGAGCCTGTATTCACTAGTCATAGTCCTAGCCATTTCTTGAATAGTACGATTCTTCCTTTCAACGACTCCATTTTGTTGTGGAGTTCTAGGACAAGATAACTCATGCTTAATTCTATTTTCTTCGCAATAAGTGATGAAGGATTGGTTGATGAACTCACCACCTCTATCACTTCTTATGCGCAAAACTGAAAAACCTTTTTCCTTTTCGACCCTTTTTCGAAAACATTAAAATGCAAAAAAACTTGATCTTTATGTTCCAAAAAGAAAATCCATGTAAAACAGAAAAATTCATCTACTAAAATAAAAACATAGCGATTTTCATTTAAACTTTTAGTTTTAGTAGGACCACCATGTGGATCAATTCTAATGGCTTAGATGTCATGATATCCTTGATTTGTTTGAAAGAGGACTTGGTTTGTTTTCCAAGTTGGCATGCATCACAAATATGGTCCTTATCAAACTTCAAGTAAGGAATACCCTTCATCGATTCCTTAGAATTGATTTTAGAAAGATGGTCAAAAGATACATGGCCTAATCTTCTATGCCATAACCATGAATCCTCATCAAAGGCATTTATGTTGGCCCAGAGGCCTTCCACTCTAGTTTTGATGATGATTAACTCATGTAGTTATGTTTACTAATAATCTTGTGATGTTTAGTTTCAGATCTCTAACCAAGATATTAGTAGGTGATTAGCTTCACAAAGGTATTTTGGAGCTTTCACATGGTGATTTAAGAACCCGAGCGTCAAAGTTCATATCTAGCACTCGTTGGAGTCAAGCTCGGTGAATCACGGTTTGGATCGAGTCGACTTGGAGACGGCGCTCTACAAGAAGACCTCGGTACATAGTTTAGTTTTTGTTTAGATCCATTTGTAAAGATTAGATAGTGTGATATGCTCAAGTTCACAACACACACACATTTCATGTTTTGGTTTATTGGTTTTTGGTTTGATTGGTTTAACCGATCTTGGTTTTCTTGAATAGATAGTATCAAAACAAGTTTACTTGGTTTAGTGTATATTAGATTTGTTCTATATACATGTATGCTTCAACTATTTAAATAAACTTAGTTTGATAGTCTATCTCATGAGTTTGGAGTTTTGGTATTTTAACAAACTTATTTTTGGAGTTTAAGTCAAAAACATTGATATATATATATATATCCTTTATGTATATTGGATTATATCCATATACCACATGCTTCAAGTTGTTTAAATATCATGTTTTTGTATTTGGATGAGTTTTGGACAAAACGATTTTCCATTTCAAAAATCCAAGTTTTGGAAAATACGGGTTTTGGTTTTCGGCAAAATTTTCATAACACAAAAAGAGTTCAAAATGTTTGTAACTTGGTTTGATTTTTATTCAAACAAGTTTGTATTTCAAATATCATGCAAGAACTTATTTTTGTGGAATTTTAAAAGTTTTATGGGATTTTATTTAAGTTAAAAACCCTAGATTTTCTGTCCCAGAATTGTCAGATTGGCTGACTGCCGGTCGACCAGGCCGGTCGACCGACGTGCACAGAATGTGCACGCAGCCAAACTGGGGAGGCCGGTCGACCGTTCCGGTCGACCGCCAGAGAGCTCTGCTCTCTGGAAAGCCTCCGGTCGACCAGGTGGTCGACCGGGCAGAGAGCACTACTCTCCGTTTTCAGACTCGGTCGACCGGCCAGAGAGCCGTTGCTCTCTGAAACTGGCACGGTCGACCGGGCGGTCGACCGGAAGGCTCAACGTAAAAAATTTGACCGTTGGCCAGTCGATCGGAAGGCCATTCTGGGCCCAGTCAGCTGCCAACGAGCAGATTCTCTTGGGGCCTATATAAACCCCATTTGAGAGCTGTTTTGGGTAAGATTTTTAAGGAGAAAAATTTCATACTCTTCAAGTGTTTTTCCAGCAAAAAGTTTTGGGTTCAAAATTATTAATCTCTATTTGTTTTTAAAGTGTTTTTATTTCAAAGAAAATAGTCCTTTGGGAATTTGTTTTTGGTCTAAAATTCTATATCTATTTCGGTGATTTCCCAATGATTTTTCTTTGTTCAAAACACTTTGTTTTCTCACACTTGAGCCATATCATTCTATCCTATCTATTAGGATCTTTATTTTTGTGGGAAAAGATTATTTGTGGTCTTTGTGATCACCTAGTTGTTAACCCTCCTTATTTGCGGTATCCCTCTTATGTAGAGGTTGATTTTGGAGTGGTGGTTGGCTCCCTCTAGTGAGAGGTGGAGATTGGTGTTTGGCTCCCTCTAGTGAGAGGTGGAGTTTGTGTTGGTATCCCTCTTAGTGAAGAGGTGGATTGTGTTTGTATTGGCTTTGTGCCTATCCCTCAATTGTGAGGTTGATTTGTGTGGCTTTGTGCCTAGCCTAAGTGTAGAGGTTGTGTTTGTAATTGAGAGAGGAGTTGTGTACTCCTGGTTGTATTGCCCCAAATCCTCAGTGGAGGTTCCCTGTGTGGGAGTCCTGTGTGGACAAGTTAGTGGATTGGAAATCCTTCTGTGTGAAGGCGGGGACGTAGAGCAGTGGCTCGAACCTCGAAACATATCTCGTTGTTTGCGTTTGATCCATTGACTCTTAACTCTCTCTCTATTACTTTGTGCATTGATTCATATTGCCATATCATATACATGCTTGTGTGCTTGTGTGCCTCACTTGTGTTTAACCACGAGAGCTTTATATAGCGCCTCAACTCTTATTTAGAAGAATCAAGAGGAGTTAGTCCAGAGCCCTTCACCGGGAATTCGGCTACACTCGTTGGTTACATTAAGTGTGTTAAAATTTTAGTTTTTCTGCATTTTGTTCATTAGATTAGCCGTACACCTATTCACCCCCCTCTAGGTGTACCTACAATTGATATCAGAGCCACGATCCTGATATTAGGTTTAACCACCTAGGAGTGTGATCTTGGTTTTGCTAATCTAGATTTGCTTTTGCACATATATTGTTTGCACACACTCATGGACTTCATGACCCCACCTATGTTTGACACTTCCAACATTGTTGTTTGGAAGGCTAGGATGTCCATGTATTTGAAAACCCTAGGCTTGCAACTTTTCCTTGCCGCTATCAAGAAATCCTATCTTGGTAATATCAAGCATATAGAGGCCAATGCACAAGCCCTTGAGACACTTAGAAGCACGCTAAATAAAGAATATCTTATATTGGTTTCTAACTGTGATTCCGCCTTTGCAGTGTGGAACACGTTGACCTCTTCCAAGCTTCAATTGCCAATCCAAACGGAGGATGAATCTAGTGGAGAATCCAAGCAACAATGCTACATGGTCCAAGGGAATGACTCCCTTGAGGTATATTCAGAATCTCAATTAGATGATGATTGTGCTAGTTCTTTTAATGAGTATATTGATGCCAATGCCTTGAATGAAGAACTCTCAATTGTTTGTGAAAAATTATTAGAAAAATATAATATTTTGAAAAAGAAGAGTTTTGAACTTAACAAAGAAAATAAGGATTTGTGTTCAAAACTAGATTTGGTTTTGCAAGAAAAGGAAGAGATTTCAAGTGAACGTGACTCACTTAAATCTCAACTAGATCTTGCCCTAAAAGTAAATGAATTTTTGAAAAATAAAAATGATTGTGAAATAATTTTGAAGAAAAATGAAAACTTGTCTTCAAAAGTTGACTTTGTTTTAAAAGAAAATGATTCTTTAAAATGAAAATTGCTTCTATTTCAAAAGAATTAGATTTGGTTTCTAAGAAGAATATTGTTTTGAAAAATGATATGGATACACATGTTTGCCATGCTAGTGTAGCTTCTTCATCTAACCTACCTATTGCATGCACCTCTTCTTCTAGGATTAATAATGATATTTGTTTGTTAAAGAAGAGTGTGGATTATTTGGGCTCCACTTTGAGCCATTGTGCTTTGAACCACACACGGTTGGAATCTATGTTTCGAAAGAAACAAATTTCATCTATGCATGCACACCATACACGGCATACACATGCTTCGCACGTTCATGCACACAACACGATGTATGCTCATGTATACACTTGTACACATTGTGGACGTAAGGGCCACCTTGCTAAGTTTTGTTATGATCGTATACATGATTCAAATTTAGCAACGAAATTTGTTTGGGTTAGGAAAGGTGCTAACCCCTATGGACCCAAAAGAGTATGGGTACCAAAGACCACCCCTATTGTATTTGATATAGGTGTGGGCTCTCGCATGATGTGAGAGCGATGGTGCCTTGAGGTGGATGCGTTCCGAGCTTAAAGAGGACAATTTGGATGCATCACTTTTAAGGGAAGTTTGGTGGAAGGACCACCTTGTTTTGGAGACATGGAGAGTTGCCTTCTAGGTTTTTGGTAACGATCTCTTACTTCCTTTATGTTTACATGCTTTTATGTTTAGCATGTTTTGATGTTTTATGATTAGCATGATATATGCCATGTTATTTAGATTAGTGATATACATGATTAGTATTTGAGACACCCATGTTTATATGGATTTATACTTAGTGTTCTTAGTTTATCTAATGTGTATGTCCTAAATCTAATACATGTGCATGTACATAATGATCATATGTATGGTTATGAGTTTTGTTTTGATTTCCATGCTTCCTGTTTTGATTACTTGTTTGAATGTTAGTTTTCATTAAAACTAGGATATATTCTTGTACAACTAGTGAGCCACAAATAGACTATTATATGTTTGTGCTTGAACGCTCATTTGTACCCATTAGATGTACTAGTATTGTCTAGTTTTGATGATTCATGCATTTTACTTGTATTCCCATATTGTACATGTTTTTCATGTTTATATGTTTAACTTCATGTATATGTTTATTTTGTCCAAACTAATAGCTATACATATACATCCTTGAGCCACTTGCCTTCATGCATATACATTTGTGGACTCGTTTATATTTGGATATGTATGTATACTTTAGTTTGTACATGACATACATACACCTTGAAGGATTATAGTTTTGATGATTTTCTTGTGTTTCATGTTTTAAGGAATTTCTTATTGAGCTTGATTGCCTATTTTCATGACTATGTCTTTCACACAAAACTTGTACACTCACATTATTTGTGGTTTTCTCATGATTTTATTTTCATGAGTCCTATATGAGCTCTATATCTTTTGAGTGTCATTGTTGAGTGATTTACATGTTTCATGAAATATATCTTTGTTTTATTCCGTGCTTGAAGGATTTCGTACTAGTTTACAAATTTTTCATATAACTAGTTCGTATTCTTCATATGGTAGAGTTTTTCAAACATACTATATTTTCAAACCTATTTTTGAAAACCCCTACCCATTTAAGGGCGGTTGGTTGGGCGACCATGCCTTGTATGCTCTTTATTTGAAAATTATTTTAAACATGTGCATGAAATGGGTGGTAGGTAGTATGAGTTATACACTTGATCTTATTATAGTTTCAATTGGTATCATTGGATCTTTTCAATTGGTATCAATATTAACATTCTTTTTGTATACTCATATATGTGTTTTTATATATTTATGCTTACACTTCAAATAGTATCAATTTCGATTGGTATTCAAATTTTCCATACATATATATATGCTTTATTTGTGCTTACTATATCTCTATATCCTTGAGCACAAATTTAGGTTATGCTAAGCTTGATTTCTTAAATGCATATCATATTTCAATTGATTAGTTTTCAATTGGTATCCTAATACAAGCTTATGCATCATTTTGTTTGGTATTTCATAAAGGGGGAGAAAATTCATATTTCATCTTTCTATTGGCTTTGATTTCTACTCCCATACTTTATGATGAAACAAGATTGAAAAGTTAATATTGATTTTAATTTGGTATCATATGCTCAAAATGAAAAATACTTACAATTGGTAAATGAAAATATCCTATAATTGGTAAATGATTTTATTTGTTTACTTACAATTTGGTAATCAAGATTATCTATATATCTTTTTCAAGATTATCTATATATCTTTCATTTGGTATCAAATTATGATTGGTTTCTTCAAGATTTATTTGCAATGCCTCATTTACTTTAATTGGCATTTCTCAAAATTGTTTGTTGGTTTACCTATGTGTTCACTTACAATTGGTATCATGATGCACTACATTGATATATTTTTTAATTGGTATCATGTTGGTTTTGATTTCACCCCTTGAAGTATTTTTTGTTTCGGACAAAAAGGGGAAGAATATGTTTTATTGGTTTTACTTTGACCCCTTTGTTGATGATTGACAAAAAGGGGGAGAAGTATTTGAGTTATATGCATGTTTTTATGTTATGCATGTTTTTATATTTGTATCAAGAAAGTTTGTTTTATGTTTTGTTGATATTGGTATCAAGAGCATGAATACTAGTATCTAGAAACATAGTTTGTTTTTTATTGATATCAAGAACATTATTTAAAGAACATGTTTATGAAAAGAAGAAATAATTTATTTTGGTATCAAGAGCTTGTTTTATGCATGTTGATGCATTTCATGTTTGGTATCAAGAGCATGTTTTTTATTTGGTATCAAAAGCATGTTCATTTCATTGTTTTATGCATGTTGATGCATATTCATGTTTAATATTCATTGCATATATTTATTGTTAATTGCTATGCATGAGTTAAGGGGGAGCTTCTTTGAAGCTTAACTTTAATCCATGCATATATAACTCCATGAGTTTTGTCATCATTAAAAAGGGGGAGATTGTTGGCCCAGAGGCCTTCCACTCTAGTTTTGATGATGATTAACTCATGTAGTTATGTTTACTAATAATCTTGTGATGTTTAGTTTCAGATCTCTAACCAAGATATTAGTAGGTGATTAGCTTCAACAAAGGTGTTTTGGAGCTTTCACATGGTGATTCAAGAGCCCGAGCGTCAAAGTTCATGTCTAGCACTCGTTGGAGTCAAGCTCGGTGGATCACGGTTTGGATCGAGTTGACTTGGAGACGGCGCTCTACAAGAAGACCTCGGTACATAGTTTAGTTTATGTTTTAGATCCATTTGTAAAGATTAGATAGCGTGATATGCTCAAGTTTACAACACACACACGTTTCATGTTTTGGTTTATTGGTTTTCGGTTTGATTGGTTTAACCAATCTTGGTTTTCATGAATAGATAGTATCAAAACAAGTTTACTTGGTTTAGTGTATATTAGATTTGTTCTATATACATGTATGCTTCAACTATTTAAACAAACTTAGCTTGATAGTCTATCTCATGAGTTTGGAGTTTTGGTATTTTAACAAAACTTATTTTTGGAGTTTAAGTCAAAAACATTGATATACATATATATATCCTTTATGTATATTGGATTATATCTATATACCACATGCTTCAAGTGGTTTAAATATCATGTTTTTGTATTTGGATGAGTTTTGGACAAAACGATTTTCCATTTCAAAAATCCAAGTTTTGGAAAATACGGGTTTTGGTTTTCGGCAAAATTTCCATAACACAAAAAGAGTTCAAAATGTTTGTAACTTGGTTTGATTTTTACTCAAACAAGTTTGTATTTCAAATATCATGCAAGAACTTATTTTTGTGAAATTTTAGAAGTTTTATGGGATTTTATTTAAGTTAAAAACCTTAGATTTTCTGTCCTAGAATTGTCAGATTGGCTGACTGCCGGTCGACCGGGCCGGTCAACCGGGCCGGTCGACCGTAACAGTGGACGGTCGATCGGGTCGGTCGACCAACGTGCACAGAATGTGCACGCAGCCAAACTGGGGAGGCCGGTCGACCGTTCCGGTCGACCGCCAGAGAGCTCTGCTCTCTGGAAAGCCTTGTTGGAACATATTTCGATGAAGACTTTGTGAAGCATTTCATTTGGAGCTCTAACACACGACGAATCAAGAGTTCTTCATGATCAAGATGTCCCTAAGAGAGTTGATATGATGTGGTTTATAATTGTGAAATAGCATGTAAAAAGCCTTGACACATACACTCATATCACAGTCCTGTTAGTCGACTTACAGTTCCTTATAGTCCACTAATAACATGTGTAGTCGACTTGACCCAAACCCTAGTCGACTAAGTCTTGTGTCCAAAACAGACCCAACTCTCTATTTGTGTATTAGTCGACTTGACAGTAAAATGTAGTCAACTAATAGCAAAGTGTAGTCGACTAACCCTTATCCCCTAGTCGACTAATCCCTGGTCCAGTCGACTTGTTGTTAGTTGCAGTCGACTTGATTCAGTTAAACAGAAAACTGTTAGTCAAACGTATCTGACCCTAGTCGACTTATAGTCAAACCTAGTCGACTTATAGTAGGAAAATTGCCTAGTCTAGTCAACTAACTCCATAGGCAAGTTGACTATAGGCAGTTTCAGTCTGTTGGATAGTTTTCGTTATCTGGTCTTTTGTGCAATGAATTCCAACGTTCCAATTGTTTGAATTGCTCCTGTAACTACCCTAACTACTCCTAGAGTGCAGCTATATAAAGGGTGGTTAATTCAAAGGCAAAACAACAATCCAAAACTTCAGTTTTCTAAGATCAAATTCTGCCAAATCTGAAAACTGTTTTTCCAACTTCTGTTCTTCACCAAAAGTCATTTCCATTATGAAGTTCTCTGAAGTTTCTCCTATACTAGACCTTGTCCACGTTCATACACAATACCAAGTCTTATAGGAAAGTTGTAATACTCAAAGTAAGCATTGTACACGGGTGGCTTCTTGGTGTAGAGGCAGTTGTACAAGGTGAAGTTTATTCTCTTGGTGGAAGAGAAGGTGTTCTCTTGGATGTAGAGAAGGTGTACACATTTGGCAAAGGGGATTTGTCAAGTGGTGTGCATGGTTGTGATTTTGGGTGTACAAAATCAAGGATAAAGGAAAATCTCAAGCGGGTGGCTTTGGGACTGGATGTAGGTCACAAGGACCGAACTAGGATAAATCTCTCTTGTTTGCGTTTGTCTATTCTCTGAGATTTATTTTCCTTTTTGCAAGTTTATTTATTTGCTTAACGTTAATCCTTCTTGTTTTAATTTTGTGTTGACTTGGGTATTTTTAGATCTATAATTGCAAACAGAGATAGTTCCGCATTTGACATCATCTCGGGACCAACAATTGGTATCAGAGCGGGTCTCACATTTGGTACATAGTCAACAACAAGGATGGCAACGGAGTTCCCTTCGTCACAATTCAATGAAGGACATTCTACACAATGTCCACCGCTATTTGACGGATCCAACTACAACTATTGGAAGTGTAGAATGAAGATCTACTTGCAATCGCTTAACTACGAACTTTGGAACATCGTAGAAGCATCGTACACCAAACCATCAACCAACTACAACGCTTGGAGTGATGATCAAAAGAAGAATGCGAACCTTGACGCCAAAGCGATGAATGCCTTGTTCTGTGCCCTAACCAAAGAAGAGTTCAACAGAGTGTCAATGCCACTTTTGCACATCAAATATGGCATACTCTTAATGTAACACACGAAGGCACAAATAAAGTTAAGGAATCTAAAATATCTGTTCTTGTCCACTGGTTTGAATTATTCAAAATGGAGGAGAATGAAACCATATCTGAAATGGTTACAAGATTCACCGACATCACCAATTCCTTAGCATCCCTTGGAAAGGACTACACCCAAGTCGAACGAGTTCGCAAGATCCTTCGTGCACTCACACCAGAATGGGAGAAGAAGACAACCACTATTGAAGAGGCGAATGATCTCTCAACTTTGTCGTTAGAAAACCTAATCGGTAATCTAATGGCATATGAAGTGCAATTGGAAGAAAGAAAGAAGGAGGAACGACAACACCATTCAAAGAAGAAAGAAATTGCCTTCCATGCATCCTCCGACACGGACGATTCCGATGAAGATGAAGAGGAGATGCAATGCTTTCAAAGAAATTCAGGAGATTTCTTAAGCAAGGTAAATTTAAATGCTTTAATTGTAATAAACAAGGTCATATGAAGATGGATTGCCCATTGCTCAAAAATAAAGGTAAAATCAAGAGCAAAAAGTTCAGAAAGAAGAAAACTATGAAGCCTCATGGGAGAACAGTGATTCTTCATCTTCCGACGAAGAAGAATCCATTGAACGTGTCAACCTATGTTACATGGCCATAGAAGATGATGAGGTATCATTTACTGAACTTTCTGATGCATTTCATGAATTGTTTAATGATCTGAAAAATGAAAAACTGAAAAAAAAAGTTTAATCAAAAGAAAATGAAAAACTTTTAAAGGAAAATTCATGTTATGCTTTACAATATTCTTCTATAAATTCTCAACAAGATGAGTTTGAAAAAGTCATATCATCTTTGAAAAATGAAAATGAGAAGTTTATAAAAGAGAACATTTTTCTGAAAAAGGAAACTGAATCTTTGAATAAAAGGATTTCTATTTTAGATAAAGATATTTCAGTTTTCAAAAAGAAATATGAAGATCTTTTGCAAAATGTGACTAAGTTCAATAAAGGAAAAGAAAAATTGAATGATTTATTATCTTTTCAAAAGTTGTCACATGATAATCATTATGGTATTAGATATAATGAAAAGTCTTCATATGTTAGTAATCCATATGTGAAAAGAAAGTCTAATCATGTTTCAAAAAGAATTAAGACAAAGTTTATATGGATTCCTAAGAATTTAAGTTTTCATGATAAAAATACATATATTGCTTCATACATTCATGATATATGTGATTCTTGCAACTATGTGTATACTAACAGGTGGAAGCCAAATTCTAAATGGATTTGGACTCCTAAAGGTTAATATGTTCTTTTATGTTTGGTACCATCTAACGTTTATCTTGCAGGTAACATGTAAAAATTGATAAGAACATATATATATATATTATATATATATATATATATATATATATATATTATATATATATATTATATATATATATATATTTACTAATATATTTGTTGCAGGGGGAGAACAAAGTCTTTTCATATTTGTTATAACCCAATTTCTGCAGGGGGGAAAATATAACATATTTTCTGCAGGGGGAGCACTTGTGCACACAAAGCGTCATCATCAAAAAGGGGGAGAATGTTGGAACATATTTCGACGAAGACTTTGTGAAGCATTTCATTTGGAGCTCTAACACACGACGAATCAAGAGTTCTTCATGATCAAGATGTCCCTAAGAGAGTTGATATGATGTGTTTGTAATTGTGAAATAGCATGTAAAAAGCCTTGACACATACACTCATATCACAGTCCTGTTAGTCGACTTACAGTTCCTTATAGTCGACTAATAACATGTGTAGTCGACTTGACCCAAACCCTAGTCGACTAAGTCTTGTGTCCAAAACAGACCCAACTCTCTGTTTGTGCATTAGTCGACTTGACAGTAAAATGTAATCGACTAATAGCAAAGTGTAGTCAACTAACCCTTGTCCCCTAGTCGACTAATCCCTGGTCCAGTTGACTTGTTGTTAGTTGCAGTCGACTTGATTCAGTTAAACAGAAAACTGTCAGTCAAACGTATCTGACCCTAGTCGACTTATAGTCAAACCTAGTCGACTTATAGTAGAAAAATTGCCTAGTCTAGTCGACTAACTCCATAGGCAACTCGACTATAGGCAGTTCTGACTGTTGGACAGTTTTCGTTATCTGGTCTTTTGTGCAACGAATTCCAACGTTCCAATTGTTTCAATTGCTCCTGTAACTACCCTAACTACTCCTAGAGTGCAGCTAGAAAAAGGGTGGTTAATTCAAAGGCAAAACAAAAATCCAAAACTTCAGTTTTCTAAGATCAAATTCTGCCAAATCTGAAAACTGTTTTTCCAACTTCTGTTCTTCACCAAAAGTCATTTCTATTGTGAAGTTCTCTGAAGTTTCTCCTATACTAGACCTTGTCCACGTTCATACACAATACCAAGGCTTATAGGAAAGTTGTAATACTCAAAGCAAGTATTGTACTCGGGTGGCTTCTTGGTGTAGAGGCAGTTGTACAAGGTGAAGTTTATTCTCTTGGTGGAAGAGAAGGTGTTCTCTTGGATGTAGAGAAGGTGTACACATTTGGCAAAGGGGATTTGTCAAGTGGTGTGCATGGTTGTGATTTGGGTGTACAAAATCAAGGATAAAGGAAAATCTCAAGCGGGTGGCTTGGGGACTGGATGTAGGTCACAAGGACCGAACTAGGATAAATCTCTCTTGTTTGCGTTTGTCTATTCTCTGAGATTTATTTTCCTTTTTGCAAGTTTATTTATTTGCTTAACATTAATCCTTCTTGTTTTAGTTTTGTGTTGACTTGGGTATTTTTAGATCTATAATTGCCAACAGAGATAGTTCCGCATTTGACATCATCTCGGGACCAACAATTGGTATCAGAGCGGGTCTCACATTTGGTACCTAGTCAACAATAAGGATGGCAACGGAGTTCCCTTCGTCACAATTCAAAGAAGGACATTCTACACAACGTCCACCGCTATTTAACGGATCCAACTACAACTATTGAAAGTGTAGAATGAAGATCTACTTGTTGGCCCAAAGGCCTTCCACCCTAGTTTTGATGATGATTAACTCATGTAGTTATGTTTACTAATAATCTTGTATTGTTTAAGTTTCAGATCATTAACCAGATATTAGTTGGTGATTAGCTTCAACAAGGTGTTTGGAAGCTTATCATGGTGATTCCAGGGCCAAAGCTTCAAGATCACACATTGCCTAGCCCAAGGATGGAGTTTTGGAGCAAGTCTTCTTGATGACTCAAAGACTTAGGTATCCATAGTTAGTTTAGTGTGTTTAGATCCATTTGTAAAGTTTAGTATAGTTGATATGCTCAAGTACACATACACACACATTTCACTATTTGGATTTTGGTTTTCATGAATAGTTTGATCAAAACAAGTTTACATGTTTTATATGTATATTAGATGTGCTCTATATACATACATGCTTATATGACTTATACAAACTTAGTTTGACATACCTATTCATGTAGTTTTATGTTTTGGTATAAAACATATTTTTGAAATTAAAGAACAAAAACTGTGATATATTTTGTGAATGTATATTGGACCTATGTCCATATGCATCATGCTTAATAATGTTCAAATATCATGTTTTTGTATTTCTATAAAGTTTTAGGAAAATCAGATTTCCTATTGAAAAAATCAAGTTTGATAAAAATACAAGTTTTGGTTTTTGATAAAATTGGCAAGACACAAAAATGAATTGATATGATTGATATATGTCTTGAAAATTTTTATCACATGTTTATGTTTCAATATAAAATGTTAAAAACAAGTTTTATAGAATTTTAGAAAAAGATAAAAGATTTTATAAAACATTTTTCCCAAATTTTCTGATCTTATTTTTGTGCTGACAGGCTGGTCGGTCGACCGGGACGGTCGACCGCACCAAGGGACGGTCGACCGCACCGGTCGACCGACGTGCACAGACTTGTGCACGTCTGCAGCACAGTGGTCCGGTCGACCGGACGGTCGACCGCTGCAGAGAGTTCTGCTCTCTGTTAGTTTGGGTCTACCGGCGGTCGACCGGTAGCTCCAACGGGTCAAAATATGACCGTTGGACGGTCGACCGGCCGGTCGACCGTTGCCTGTCAGAGCTGCCAGCTCAGCTCTAACGGCTAGTTTCTTTTTTGGCCTATATAAACCCCATCTCTTTGGGATTTTGGCTAAGGTTTTCAAGGAGAAAAATTCCAGACTTTCTCTAGTGTTTAAAAGAGTTTTAAAAGAGTTTTTAAGCAAAAGATTTCATCTTATTTGTTTTTGGGTTTTTGGAAAATCAAAGAAAGCTAGGGTTTTGGGAGATTGTTTTGTTTTTCATTTTCTATCATTTACAAGTGATTTCCCAAGTAGATTTTCTTTGTTGCTGGTTTCCAAAAACACCTTGTTTTCACACTTGAGCTATCATCTATCCTAATCTATTAGGATCTTATTTTTGTGGAAAAAGAAAAGAGAAAAGAAAAGAGAGATTGTGTTTGTGGTCTTTGTAACCACTTATTGTAAACCCTCCTTGCTTTTGTGAATCCCTCTTCGGTAGAGGTGATCGGAGTGGTAGTGGTTTGGATCCCTCTTAGGTAGAGGTGATTGTGTTGGTTGTGAGCCTCTTAGGTAGAGGTGGTTGTTGGTTGGTTGTTGGCCTCGGTGGAGGTTGTTGTATTGAGAGAGGAGTTTGGTACTCCTAGTGTTGTAACAAATCCTCTTCGGTAGAGGTTCCCTCGGTGGGAGATAGTGGATTAGAAATCCTACACGGTGGTGTAGGCGGGGATGTAGAGCAAGGTGCTCGAACCTCAAACATATCTTGGTGTTTGCGTTTTGATCCATTGTCTCTCTAACTCTCTCTCTTATATTTGTGCATAGCATCATTCTTATTGCCATATCATTTATTTCATATTGCTATATCTTGTATTTGCTTGGCTTGCTTGTGTGTGTGCCTAACTTATACTTAACCTACAAGAGCTTCACATAGCACCTCAAACCATTCAAGGGGAATCAAGAGGAGTTAGTCCAGAGCCCTTCACGGGGAATTCGGCTACACTTGTTGTGTTGTATTAAGTTTGTGCAAGATTTGCATTAGCTTTCGCATTTAGCGCACATAGTCTTGTATTTAGTTCTAGATTAGCACTTACACCTATTCACCCCCCTCTAGGTGTTTTTCAATTGGTATCAGAGCGGGTGCTCCTGATACTTAGGCTTAACATCCTAGGAGTGAGATCCATTTGTTTGCTAATCTTTTGTTTGCATTTGCTTGTTTGCACACATATAGTTTACCATGGCCTTCATGACCCACCTATGTTTGACCCTTCCAACATTCATGTTTGGAAGATTAGGATGACTGTTTATTTACAAACCCTAGGTCATAAAGTTTACCTTGCCATTACCAAGGAATCCTTCCTTAGTGATCGCAATCATATAGGGGCCAATGCACAAGCCCTTGAGGCCATTAGAAGCACATTATCTAAAGAATATCTTATGCATGTTTCTAACATTGATTCCGCTTTTGCAGTGTGGAATCTATTATCAACAACCACCACCTCCAAGCTTCAAGAACAAATCCAACCGGAGGAATCTAGTGGAGAATCCGAATCACAATGCTATATGGTCCAAGAGAATGACTCCCTTGAGGTACATTCGGAACCCCACTTAGATTGTGATGATAGTGCTAGTTCTTCATGTGATGATAATATTGATCCCCATGCTTTAAATGAAGAACTATCAATTGTTTGTGAAAAATTGATTGAAAAATATAACTTGTTGAAAAAGAAGAGTCTAGGCATTAACAATGAAAATAAAAATTTGATTGCTAGACTTGATGTTGTTTTGCAAGAAAAAGAGGAGATTGCTAATGAGAGGGATTCATTAAAATCTCAACTTGATCTTGCACTTAAAGAAAATGAGTTTTTGAAAAACAATAATGATTGTGAGAATGTTTTGAAGAAAAATAAAGTTTTGTCTTCAAAAATTGAATTTGTTGTAAAAGAAAATAATTCTTTGAAAATAAAAATTGATTCTATTTCAAAGGATTTAGAAATTTGTTTAAAGAAAAATGATGTTTTGCAAAATAAGATTGATGCACATGTTTGCCAAGCTAGTGTAGCTTCTTCATCTAGTCTACCTAATGCTTGTACCTCTTCTTCTAAGATTAATGATGATATTTGTATGTTAAAGAAGAGAGTAGATTATTTGGGCTCCACTATGAGCCAATGTGCCATGAACCACTCACGGTTGGAAACCTTTGTTCGAAAGAAACAAGTTCCATCCTCTATGCATGCACACCCTCCACGGCATACACATGCTCCTCACGGACACCATCACACGTATGCTCATGTGTACACTTGTACACATTGTGGACGTAAGGGCCACCTTGCTAAATTTTGCTATGATAGATTACATACTCCAAATTTAGCAAAGAATTTTGTTTGGGTTAGAGAAGGGACTAACCCCCATGGACCCAAAGAGTATGGGTACCAAAGACCACCCCTCCTTTGTTTAATGTAGGTGTGGGCTCTCACATGACGTGAGAGTGATGACACCTTGGAGTGGATGCGTTCCGGACTTAAAGGAAATCAATTGGATGCATCACTTTCAAGGGAAGTTTTGGTGGAGATGACCACCATGTCTTGGAGTCAAGGGAAGTTGCTTCTTCGGTTTTGGTAACAATCCTTTACTCCCAATTATTGTTTACATGCTTTCCATGTTTATCTCTATTAGCATGTTTTGATGCTTTATAGCATGTTTTTGATGTCTATGCATTAGTATGTTCATTCCATGTTTATTAGATCCTTGACATACATGTATAGTATTTGAGACACATATGCTTATGTGAACCCATACTTAGTGTTCTCACTTTTGTTTAGCTATAATGTACATCATGAATCTAATACATGTGAATTTACATAGTAATCATGTTTTAGTTTTTTCATGATGATTTTTTGTTGTTTTATGCTTTATGTGGTATAACTAGTTTAGATGTAGATTTTATCAAACTTGCATGTATGCATGTACACATAGTGAGAACAAATTGACTTTTATATGTTTGCACTTCATGCAAATACTTTTAATAGACTCGTTTTCGGTTGGGATATGTATGTATATTGTTAAATTTGGATGAATCATACATATACCTAGAAGTTTGATAAAAGAATTTTTGATGAATCTTTGCTTGTTTTATATAACAAAATAATATTCGTGTTTGTTTTGATACTTCATGTTTTGAATATATGTTTAGATGTTAGTTTTCATTAAGACTAGGATTTATATTTGTACATATGATGGGCTACAAACAATCTATATATGTTTGGGATTGAATGCTTGTTTGTTCCCATTAGATGTGCTAGTATAGTCTAGTTTTGATGATTCATACATTTTAAACTTGTATTTCATTTTTGGTATTTGTTTTTATGATTATGATTTCATTTCATGTATATGTGTATTTTGCCAAACTTGAAGATATACATGTATACCCCTTGAGTCATTTGCCTTTCATGCAAATATCTATTATGGACTCAAAGTGTGTTTAAGGGATATGTATGTATACTTCTTGTGTTGACAAATCATACATATACCTTGAAAAGAATTGGTATCAAATTGTTTTAATGAAAAGCTAAATTTTCATACTTTTCATGCTTTTCATGTTTTCCTTGAATTGGTATTTAAACTTCATGTATATGTTTACCTTGTCCAAACCATTAGATATACATGAATATCCTTTTTGAGCCACGTGCCTTCATGCATATATCCTTGTGGACTCGTTTGTATCTTGGATATGTATGTATACTTTGGTTTGTATTAGACATACATATGCCTTGAAGATTAAATAATATTAATTTTTAGTTTTCTTGTTTAAAGGAATAATTGAACTTAATTGAACAAATTTTCATGATTGTGATCTCCATACTTGACTTGTACACTCACATTTATTATTTGCTCATGTTTTGTTTTCATGAGACATTTTTATGCTTAATTGGATTAGAGTGTTGATTATCATGTGGATTTTATTTTTATGAAAAATGATTTGTATTTATTCCTTGCTTGAAGGATTTCGTACTAGTTAACAAAACTTTTCATTTTAACTAGTTCATATTCTTCGTTATAATATGAGATATACACTTGACCCTATTCTTTCAATTGGTATCATTGAACACTTTCATTGGTATCAATTTTTGATCTTTTTGTATACTCATATATGTTTTGTATATGTATGCTTACTCTTTCAAGAATATCAATGTCAATTGGTATCTAATTTCATACGTATATATACTTGTTTATGCTAAGCTTGAAAAATTTCTATTGTTTGATTTGTTTTCAATTGGTATCTTAACAAGCTTATGCATATGTTTAGTTGGTATTTCATAAAGGGGGAGAAAATTTGATGTTGTCTTTCAATTGGTATTTGATTTTCACTCCCTTGCTTTATGTTAAATATAGTTTAAATTGGTATCATATGTTTAAAAGAACACATTTCTCTTAATGATATCAAGATGTTTATGTTAAATGTTTTAAATTGGTATCTCAAAATTTTGTTTAAGAAAAACATATTTATTTTACATTGCCTATATGTGTATAAATTCATGTTGAGTGTATCTTGTATTGAAGAGCTTGACAACTCTTCCGTATGTGGTACACGTGTGTAGGGGGAGCTTCACATCTCCTTTTATGCATTACATATTTTGTGTTATGTGAATTAGGGCGTGTCTTCCTTTCTTCATGTAACTCATATGTGTAGGGAAGCTAACTTAGCGTCTTCCTCTTCATGAATGTATATAGCATATAACATTTATTAATCTTTGTTTATCTTCATTTGGTATCAAGATGCTTCATTGACATATTTTTAATTGATATCATATTTGTAGTCACCCCTTATTGACTTTGTTTTTGTTTTAGACAAAAAGGGGGAGACCATTGTTTGCATTGTTTTGATTGACTCAAAAAAAGGGGGAGAAAAATTTTACCCCTCATTTTATTTATAGTTTTTGAATGTTTACCCCTTTGTTGATGATTGACAAAAAGGGGGAGAATTATTTGTGAGTTTTATATATATGCATAGTTATGTTTTTGCATATATTAAGTTTAATATAGTTTAATGTATGTTTATTGGTATCTAGAGCATCTAGAAAATGTTTATTTGTTAATTGGTATCTAGAGCATGCTTTGCTTTAAATATTTCATTGGTATCTAGAACCTTTATTGTTTATGCATATTTGTACATTCATGTTTTTAAGAGCCGTCATTGCATATTATTATGTTTATTTGGCTATGCATGAGTTAAGGGGGAGCTTCCTTGAAGCTTTACTTTAATCCATGCATATATAACTCCATGAGTTTTGTCATCATCAAAAAGGGGAGATTGTTGGCCCAAAGGCCTTCCACCCTAGTTTTGATGATGATTAACTCATGTAGTTATGTTTACTAATAATCTTGTATTGTTTAAGTTTCAGATCATTAACCAAGATATTAGTTGGTGATTAGCTTCAACAAGGTGTTTGGAAGCTTATCATGGTGATTCCAGGGCCAAAGCTTCAAGATCACACATTGCCTAGCCCATGGATGGAGTTTTGGAGCAAGTCTTCTTGATGACTCGAAGACTTAGGTATCCATAGTTAGTTTAGTGTGTTTAGATCCATTTGTAAAGTTTAGTATAGTTGATATGCTCAAGTACACATACACACACATTTCATGATTTGGATTTTGGTTTTCATGAATAGTTTGATCAAAACAAGTTTACATGTTTTATATGTATATTAGATGTGCTCTATATACATACATGCTTATATGACTTATACAAACTTAGTTTGACATACCTATTCATGTAGTTTTATGTTTTGGTATAAAACATATTTTTGAAATTAAAGAACAAAAACTGTGATATATTTTGTGAATGTATATTGGACCTATGTCCATATGCATCATGCTTAATAATGTTCAAATATCATGTTTTTGTATTTCTATAAAGTTTTAGGAAAATCAGATTTCCTATTGAAAAAATCAAGTTTGATAAAAATACAAGTTTTGGTTTTTGATAAAATTGGCAAGGCACAAAAATGAATTGATATGATTGATATATGTCTTGAAATTTTTATCACATGTTTATGTTTCAATATAAAATGTTAAAAACAAGTTTTATAGAATTTTTAGAAAAAGATAAAAGATTTTTATAAAACATTTTTCCCAAATTTTCTGATCTTATTTTTGTGCTGACAGGCTGGTCGGTCGACCGGGACGGTCGACCGCACCGGTCGACCAACGTGCACAGACTTGTGCACGTCTGCAGCACAGTGGTCCGGTCGACCGGACGGTCGACCGCTGCAGAGAGTTCTGCTCTCTGTTAGTTTGGGTCGACCGGGCGGTCGACCGGTAGCTCCAACGGGTCAAAATATGACCGTTGGACGGTCGACCGGCCGGTCGACCGTTGCCTGTCAGAGCTGCCAGCTCAGCTCTAACGGCTAGTTTCTGTTTTGGCCTATATAAACCCATCTCTTTGGGATTTTGGCTAAGGTTTTCAAGGAGAAAAATTTCAGACTTTCTCTAGTGTTTAAAAGAGTTTTAAAAGAGTTTTAAGCCAAAAAGATTTCATCTTATTTGTTTTTGGGTTTTTGGAAAATCAAAGAAAGCTAGGTTTTGGGAGATTGTTTTGTTTTTCATTTTCTATCATTTACAAGTGATTTCCCAAGTAGATTTTCTTTGTTGCTGGTTTCCAAAAACACCTTGTTTCCACACTTGAGCTATCATCTATCCTAATCTATTAGGATCTTGTTTTTGTGAAAAAAGAAAAGAGAAAAGAAAAGAGAGATTGTGTTTGTGGTCTTTGTAACAACTTATTGTAAACCCTCCTTACTTTTGTGAATCCCTCTTCGGTAGAGGTGATCGGAGTGGTAGTGTTTGGATCCCTCTTAGGTAGAGGTGATTGTGTTGGTTGTGAGCCTCTTAGGTAGAGGTGGTTGTTGGTTGGTTGTTGGCCTCGGTGGAGGTTGTTGTATTGAGAGAGGAGTTTGGTACTCCTAGTGTTGTAACAAATCCTCTTCGGTAGAGGTTCCCTCGGTGGGAGATAGTGGATTGGAAATCCTACACGGTGGTGTAGGCGGGGATGTAGAGCAAGGTGCTCGAACCTCGAAACATATCTTGGTGTTTGCGTTTTGATCCATTGTCTCTCTAACTCTCTCTTATATTTGTGCATAGCATCATTCTTATTGCCATATCATTTATTTCATATTGCTATATCTTGTATTTGCTTGGCTTGCTTGTGTGTGTGCCTAACTTATACTTAACCTACAAGAGCTTCACATAGCACCTCAACCCATTCAAGGGGAATCAAGAGGAGTTAGTCCAGAGCCCTTCACGGGGAATTCGGCTACACTTGTTGTGTTGTATTAAGTTTGTGCAAGATTTGCATTAGCTTCCGCATTTAGCGCACATAGTCTTGTATTTAGTTCTAGATTAGCACTTACACCTATTCACCCCCCCTCTAGGTGTTTTTCACTACTTGCAATCGTTTAACTACGAACTTTGGAACATCGTAGAAGCATCGTACACCAAACCATCAACCAACTACAACGCTTGGAGTGATGATCAAAAGAAATTGCGAACCTTGACGCCAAGCGATGAATGTCTTATTCTGTGCCCTAACCAAAGAAGAGTTCAACAGAGTGTCAACAGCCACTTCTGTACATCAAATATGGCATACTCTTCAGGTAACACACGAGGGCACAAATAAAGTTAAGGAATCTAAAATATCTGTTCTTGTCCACAGGTTTGAATTATTCAAAATGGAGGAGAATGAAACCATATCTGAAATGGTTACAAGATTCACCGACATCACCATTCCTTAGCATCCCTTGGAAAGGACTACACCCAAGTCGAAAGAGTTCGCAGATCCTTCGTGCACTCACACCAGAATGGGAGAAGAAGACAACCACTATTGAAGAGGCGAATGATCTCTCAACTTTGTCGTTAGAAAACTTAATCGGTAATCTAATGGCATATGAAGTGCAATTGGAAGAAAGAAAGAAGGAGGAACGATAACACCACTCAAAGAAGAAAGAAATTGCCTTCCGCATCCTCCGACACGGACGATTCCGATGAAGATGAAGAGGAGATGGCAATGCTTTCAAAGAAATTCAATAGATTTCTTAAGCAAGGTAAATTTAAATACTTTAATTCTAATAAACAAGGTCATATGAAGATGATTGCCCATTGCTCAAAATAAAGATAAAATCAAGAGCAAAAAGTTCAGAAAGAAGAAAAACTATGAAGCCTCATGGGAGAACAGTGATTCTTCATCTTCTGACGAAGAAGAATCCACTGAACGTGTCAACCTATGTTACATGGCCATAGAAGATGATGAGGTATCATTTACTGAACTTTCTGATGCATTTAATGAATTGTTTAATGATCTGAAAAATGAAAACTGAAAAAAAAAGTTTTATCAAAGAAAATGAAAACTTTTAAAGGAAAATTCATGTTATGCTTTACAATTTCTTCTATAAATTCTCAACAAGATGAGTTTGAAAAAGTCATATCATGTTTGAAAAATGAAAATGAGAAGTTTATAAAAGAGAACATTTTTCTGAAAAAGGAACTGAATCTTTGAATAAAAGGATTTCTATTTTAGATAAAGATATTTCATTTTCAAAAGAAATATGAAGATCTTTTGCAAAATGTGACTAAGTTCAATAACGGAAAAGAAAAATTGAATGATTTATTATCTTTTCAGAAGTTGTCACATGATAATCATTATGGTATTGGATATAATGAAAAGTCTTCATATGTTAGTAATCCATATGTGAAAGAAAGTCTAACATGTTCAAAAAGAATTAAGACAAAGTTTATATGGATTCCTAAGAATTTAAGTTTTCATAATAAAAATACATATATTGCTTCATACATTCATGATATATGTGATTCTTGCAACTATGTGTATACTAACAGGTGAAAACCAAATTCTAAATGGATTTGGACTCCTAAAGGTTAATATGTGCTTTTATGTTTGGTACCATCTAACGTTTATCTTGCAGGTACCATGTAAAAATTGATAAGAACATATATGTATATATTTACTTATATATTTGTTGCAGGGGAGAACAAAGTATTTTCATATTTGTTATAACCCCATTTCTGCAGGGGAAGGAAAATATAACATATTTTCTGCAGGGGGAGCACTTGTGCACACAAAGCGTCATCATCAAAAAGGGGGAGAATGTTGGAACATATTTCGATGAAGACTTTGTGAAGCATTTCATTTGGAGCACTAACACACGACGAATCAAGAGTTCTTCATGATCAAGATGTCCCTAAGAGAGTTGATATGATGTGGTTTGTAATTGTGAAATAGCATGTAAAAAGCCTTGACACATACACTCATATCACAGTCCTGTTAGTCGACTTACAGTTCCTTATAGTCGACTAATAACATGTGTAGTCGACTTGACCCACCCTAGTCGACTAAGTCTTGTGTCCAAAACAGACTCAACTCTCTGTTTGTGCATTAGTCGACTTGACAGTAAAATGTAGTCGACTAATAGCAAAGTGTAGTCGACTAACCCTTGTCCCCTAGTCGACTAATCCCTGGTCCAGTCGACTTGTTGTTAGTTGCAGTCGACTTGATTCAGTTAAACAGAAAACTGTCAGTCAAACGTATCTGACCCTAGTCGACTTATAGTCAAACCTAGTCGACTTATAGTAGAAAATTGCCTAGTCTAGTCGACTAACTCCATAGGCAAGTCGACTATAGGCAGTTTCTGACTGTTGGACAGTTTTCGTTATCTGGTCTTTTGTGCAACGAATTCCAACGTTCCAATTGTTTCAATTGCTCCTGTAACTACCCTAACTACTCCTAGAGTGCAGCTATATAAAGGGTGGTTAATCCAAAGGCAAAACAACAATCCAAAACTTCAGTTTTCTAAGATTAAATTCTGCCAAATCTGAAAACTGTTTTTCTAACTTCTGTTCTTCACCAAAAGTCATTTCCATTGTGAAGTTCTCAGAAGTTTCTCCTATACTAGACCTTGTCCACGTTCATACACAATACCAAGGCTTATAGGAAAGTTGTAATACTCAAAGCAAGCATTGTACACGGGTGGCTTCTTGGTGTAGAGGCAGTTGTACAAGGTGAAGTTTATTCTCTTGGTGGAAGAGAAGGTGTTCTCTTGGATGTAGAGAAGGTGTACACATTTGGCAAAGGGGATTTGTCAAGTGGTGTGCATGGTTGTGATTTTGGGTGTACAAAATCAAGGATAAAGGAAAATCTCAAGCGGGTGGCTTGGGGACTGGATGTAGGTCACAAGGACCGAACTAGGATAAATCTCTCTTGTTTGCGTTTGTCTATTCTCTGAGATTTATTTTCCTTTTTGCAGGTTTATTTATTTGCTTAACGTTAATCCTTCTTGTTTTAGTTTTGTGTTGACTTGGGTATTTTTAGATCTATAATTGCCAACAGAGATAGTTTCGCATTTGACATCATCTCGGGACCAACAAGCCTCCGGTCGCCGGGTAGAGAGAACTGCTCTCTGTTTCCTGACTCGGTCGACCGAGCGGTTGACCGGCCAGAGAGCCGTCGCTCTCTGGAACTGGCACGGTCGACCGGAAGGCTCAACAGTCAAAAATTTGACCGTTGGCCCGGTCGACCGCCGTCGACCGGAAGGCCATTCTGGGCCTAGTCAGCTGCCAACGGGTAGATTCTCTTGGGGCCTATTAACCCCGTTTGAGAGCTGTTTTGGGTAAGATTTTTAAGGAGAAAAATTTCATACTCTTCAAGTGTTTTCCAGCAAAAAGTTTTGGGTTCAAAATTCTTAATCTCTATTTGTTTTTAAAGTGTTTTTATTTCAAAGAAAATAGTCCTTTGGGAATTTGTTTTTGGTCTAAAATTCTATATCTATTTCGGTGATTTCCCAAGTAATTTTTCTTTGTTCAAAACACTTTATTTTCTCACACTTGAGCCATATCATTCTATCCTATCTATTAGGATCTTTATTTTTGTGGGAAAATATTGTTTGTGGTCTTTGTGATCACCTAGTTGATAACCCTCCTTATTTGTGGTATCCCTCTTGTGTAGAGGTTGATTTTGGAGTGGTGGTTGGCTCCCTCTAGAGAGAGGTGGAGATTGGTGTTTGGCTCCCTCTAGTGAGAGGTGGAGTTTGTGTTGGTATCCCTCTTAGTGAAGAGGTGGATTGTGTTTGTATTGGCTTTGTGCCTATCCCTCATTTGTGAGGTTGATTTGTGTGGCTTTGTGCCAAGCCTCTAAGTGTAGAGGTTGTGTTTGTAATTGAGAGAGGATTTGTGTACTCCCGGTTGTATTGCCCCAAATCCTCAGTGGAGGTTCCCTGTGTGGGAGTCCTGTGTGGACAAGTTAGTTGATTGAAATCCTTCTGTGTGAAGGCGGGGACGTAGAGCAGTGGCTCGAACCTCGAAACATATCTCGTTGTTTGCGTTTGATCCATTGACTCTTAACTCTCTCTATTACTTTGTGCATTGATTCATATTACCATATCATATACATGCTTGTGTGTTTGTGTGCCTCACTTGTGTTTAACCACGAGAGCTTCATATAGCGCCTCAACTCTTATTTAAAAGAATCAAGAGGAGTTAGTTCAGAGCCCTTCACCGGGAATTCGGCTACACTCGTTGGTTATATTAAGTGTGTTGCAATTTTAGTTTTTAAATTCCGCATTTTATTCATTAGATTAGCCGTACACCTATTCATCCCCCCTCTAGGTGTACCTACAATTTAAACATTTAGCTTTGCAATCTAGATTTAACACATCAATAATATATACATTATTTTCACGAAATCTAGAAAGAATGCAATCATTGGTTTTACAATCAAAAATGTTACAAGAAGAATCATCAAAAATAACCTTGAAACCACGATCACACAGTTGACTAATACTAAGTAGATTATGTTTAAGACCATCAACTAAAATAATATTTTCAATTAAGGAAGATGTACCAATCTTGATGTTACCTATATCGATAATCTTGCCCTTGGAATCATCTCTGAAGGTGACGATGCCTCCTTTATCGTACCTTGATAGGGTTACATAATTGTTGATATCCCACGTCATGTGCCTTGAGCACCACTATCAAGATCCACCGCTCCCTACGTCTTGGAGCCTTGGTGTATACCTGCATCTAATAATGGAGTTGTTGACTTTGGTATCCATATTTTTCTTGGATCCTATAACGTTAGTACTTCAAACCCAAACATGATTATTAGTACAATTTATACGATCATAACAAAATTTAGCTAGATGACCATTTCGACCACAATAAGTACATTTTTAAATTCTACCATACATGAAAGCATGATGTGCATGAGCATGCTTGGTGTGTGATTTAGAAGTATGAGCATGTGTAGTGTGAATGTGTTTCTTTGAAGCATTTTTCTTAGAAAACATGTCTTCTAATTTAGCTTTATTAAACTCACATTTTTTTAAAACACTTTCCAAATTGTTGATTTTAGTTTTTAAGATAGAAATTTCATTTTCATCAATTTTGAGAAACTTAGCTTTACATGAAACCTTGTATGCATCAAAATCTTTTTGTGTTGATAAAAGAGTGGATGACAAATCGTCTTTTTCTTTGGAAAGAGTAATAACTTGATTTTGAAGAACTTCATTTTTCTTTTTCATATTTAGAAAATTTTCTTTAAAGAATCATAATTATCTAAAAGTTCTACAAATGCATTTACTATAATATCTTTAGTTAATTCACAATCATCAATAGATGGTTCAGAATTTACCTTCGGTATGTTTGCCATAAAACACATGTTTGCTGTCTCTACCTCTTCTTCAGATTCACTTTCTGAATCCCATGTGGCTTTGAGAGCTTTCTTCATGAATGGCTTCTTTTGCTTGATTGAAGAAGATAAATTGTTTCTGAAATCTGGACATTCGGCCATGATGAGTCCGGATTTCCGACAGTTGAAGCAGATGATTTTCTTTTCCTCCTTTCCTTGCAATCATCTCCTATGATTGTACTTTGCTTTATTGTATATTCTTCTTACATTTCTTACGAGGAGAGATAGTTCTTCATCATCATCTTCTTCTTCTTCATCGTCGGAGATGGCGGGTGTAGACTTGAAAGCGACAGTCTTCTTCTTTTGTGGCGCCATTTCTTCTCTTGCCTTTCTCTCATCTCATGAGTCTTAAGGTTGCCGATAATACCAATGAGCTCCATCTCATCTTTGTCGTTCAATTCCTTCAATGTAGTGGCTTTGACATCCCAAGACGATGGAAGTGCATGAACAACCTTCCAGACCTTTTGATCATTATTGATTTCATCACCTAAAGAGGAAAGACCATTAGTTATTTTAGTAAACTTCGTAATCATATCATCAATAGATTCATTTTCATGCATTTTAAAGTTTTCATATTGAGAATACAAGAGATCAATTTTAGCTCTCTTGACTTGTGATGTTCCCTCATGAGTGACCAATAAGTGTTGCCAAATTTTATAGGCGGATTTGCAATGAATGACCCTTATAGTGTCATCCTCATTCAAGGCTAGAAACAAGGCATTTTCAGCCTTTGAATTAGTCTCATATTCCTTGGCGGCAATATCAGACCAAGTGTCATCATCACCGGTGGGTACACTATAGGGTTTAGACACCCGCCTTTGCCATCCGGCTTCCTAGGGATTGTAAAAATACGGTCATCCTAACTTTCCGTATGGGAAAGTTAAGGCCATCAAACTTGGGAGGGGTCCTAATACTGTCGGCCATTTACTAGTGGATGATGAAGAAATTAATAGAACGATTAGCAAATTAGGATCTCTCTAAGGATGTTAAGCCAAAACTAGAGACCTTGCTCTGATACCAATTGAAATTATACCTAGAGGGGGTGAATAGGTGTAGGCTAATCAATTCAATATTCAATACAAAATAAAAATGATGATGCTAACGATCACTCAAAGTAAGACTAGAAGTCATATACCCCGTGAAGGGTTCTTAACTTCTTCCTCGTGATTCCTCTAGATAAAAGTTTGAGGTGCTCAATGTAAAATTGTTGTAATGAGTATAGATCGACAATGAATGAATGGATATAAAGTATATAAGAGAGACAAGAAATCAATCGCAAACAAAGAGATTTGTTTCGGTTTCGAGCCACCGCTCTACGTCCCCGCCTTCACCACCGTGAAGGATTTCCAATCCATTAGAACTTTTCACCAACGGAATTATAACCACTATGGAGTACACAAACTCCCAACACACCCCTCTAGTTCATAGGTAGCATAGCAACAATACAATAAGCACTGGGTGATCAAAAGACCACAAACTCTCTCTCTGAAAACACTTCTTTACAAAATCCTAGAGAATAATATATAAGATTGAAGCTCAAGGTTTTGTAAGTGAAATTTAAAAATAGAAGAGAGACTTTAAGAGCCAAAACTTGAAGAAGACTTTTAAAAATAATAGCACAAAACAGAAAACAAAAAGCTCTTTCGCTTGAAATCCCAAAACTTTGATTTTTGAATTTTTTGTTATTGTTGTAGTAATAAACTCAACCCTAATGACCCCTTTATATAGAGTTTTAGAAGAGCAAATATAGAATAGTTTTACCAGCATAAAAGAGTAGAAATTGACCCTTTAATACAGCTTACCATGTTTTTTAATTTAAACATGTTTTAAAACAGCCTATTAAAAAATAGCCATTTTTGCCAAACTGGCAGACTGGCGGTCGACCGGCCGTTCAACCGGCAGATTCAAAAAATCTGACCATTGGCCCTCCGGTTGACCGCTCGGTTGACTGTGACAAACCGAGGCTAACCTGATTACAGTCGGTCGACCGCCCGGTCGACCGCAATGGGGACCGGTCGACCGTCCGGTCGACCGGGAACGTGCTGTAGGAACATATTTCGATGAAGACTTTGTGAAGCATTTCATTTGGAGCTCTAACACACGACGAATCCAGAGTTCTTCATGATCAAGATGTGCCAAGGAGAGTTGATATGATGTATTTTGTAAAGATGAAATAGGATGTAAAAAGCCTTGACACATACACTCATATCACAGTCCTGTTAGTCGACTTACAGTTCCTTATAGTCGACTAATAACTGTTGGCCCAAAAGGTTACACTCTCCATTTATTGAGTTTTGATGATGACAAACCAATTAGTGCTATTTGGTACTAATGAGTTTGTTTAAGATAAGTTTCAGTTAGTACCATATTTGGAGGCCATTGCTTAGCTATTGCAACAACTTCTAGGTTTCATGAAGCAAAGAAGGCATATTAAAGAAGGAACATAGAAGAAGGGGCTATAGCAAGGCATAGCATGGCTCAAGACTTGAGGATTGCTCAACAAGATTTGTTTTAGTTTTATAGGTTTAGAATTTTGTTAAAGAATGATGGATAGGTTTGAAGCTCAATCACACACGTTTTTGCGCACATATTGTTTCTAAGATGATTTTCTATGAAATGTACAAAAATATTTTTATATAAAATCCTCTGCCTACAAATCAATTTTTATGTTTTATACTTATTACTATTTAAAGATATTTTTCATAAAAATCAAAGTCTTTTCAAAATTGTGTTTTAAACCTGACTTTTGACCTGAGCCGGTCGACCGCACCAGTCGACCGTGCCTATGTCAGTCGTCCGGTCGGTCGACCGGACTAGTCGACCGAGGTTCTGGCAGATGCACGTATCAGTGTGCATGTCTGCCGGTCGACCGGGCGGTCGACCTGACTGCAATGGCTTTGCTCTCGGGTTTGTTGGGTCGACCGGGCGGTCGACCGTATGCCTGCAACGGCTCTATTTTTGTATATAGGCGGTCGACCGGACCGGTCGACCGACTAGCCGTTGAACAGTAAACGACTATTTTCTGGGCTGTTTTAAATTTTGTCTTTTTGTGTTTAAAATTGGTTTAAGGATATATTTCAAACCTAATACTCTCTGATTAATCCTAATTATGTTTTATCCCTTAACCTAGCCCTCTCCTATAAATAGGGGTGTTTGGGGAGAGATTGTTTACAACAATTATTACAAGAAAAATTCAAAAGTTTAAGGCATTCAAAAGAGCTTTGTTTCTTGGTTTTTGTGCTGAAATTCTCTCATTTTCTGAAGTGTTTTTTTGAAATTCTCTCTGATTTAATTTTCCTTCTTCACTTACAACAAGAGCTTCATTCCTACTCATTGTTCTCTAAGGACCTTTTGTAAGGAAGAGACTTTTGAAAGAGAGAGTTTGTGGTCTTTTGACTACTCAGAAATTGCTTGTACTTGAGATTGTGGAGTTGGGTACTCCGGTGTAATTGTGATTTCTTTGTGATAGTGGAAATAGCTAGAATCCTTCTGGGGAGGCGGGGAGTAGAGCTGGGTGCTCGAACCTCGATAACATATCCTTGTGTTTGCGTTTGGTTTACATTCTTGCACTTATTACTTCTTATCATCATCATTGCCATATTTACTTGCTTTCATTCATCTTGTAAATCTTATTGGGTGATTGTTACATCTTATTTTTAATTTGTCCATTGATTA